>PNEQ01002118.1:0-28009 GCA_003012365.1 Medauroidea extradentata | reverse complement strand
CACACGTGGCACAATGCCACTCATTTTTTGGAATATGGCGATCTTCCACTTCGCAGCACTTACTAAAGTGGTACCATGTATCACAGCTATCACATAGAATACCGTTCCGTACGTTTTTGTCGCATTTACCACATTTAGCATCCTTTAGAATAAAATTTGTATCGCCAGTTGCACGACCCGACTTCCGAACGGACGCCATTATTACAGTATGCCTCATGTACACATCTGCAGCTCTGCTTCATGGTCAGTGATTGGCTGTTTTTAACTCTCAATGTCTTGGGGATCTACCCGCAAATCACAGACGTGTATTGTCGCAGTAACCTTATTCTCATTGGCACAGTGAAATAAGTGACACCTCTGCACAAATACACCACGAAGCAGAGGTGCGTATGTGAATGTGATGCATTGACACAAAATGTTGCATAATTCCTTTCACCAAAAATCACCGGCTCTAGTGATTATGACTGTAGGTGATTCGGGATAAAGTGAACACTCAAAAAAACCCTGATTTTTTTTTTCTATTTTCCGCCAGTTTATATCTTTCCGCTGCATGTAAACATAAATATTGCCACACGTTTTTATTTGCATAGGCATGTACAATATTTACATTACAGTGCTAGGATAAACGTTATCTGCAATATCTAGGACTACTCATTAAATGAACGGGCGCTGTATGTATACTGTACTCAATAGTAATCTTAGTTATAAATACCTGCGAGTAAACATTTTATAATGCTGTTTTCTCTTCAACGACTCTAATTGGTTACGACACACACTGTTGCCGTTTGTTATCTTGTAAATGCATGCGTAGTATATTAATTTGTAATTCAAAACTGCCACTATAAACACACACGACATACGCAATTCAAGAATTCAAGTTCCGTTCAGCATACTGCCATGAACGACTACGACACAATTTTTCTTGATGTGTGGAGCAAAAAAAATTAATGTTATTTTCTATTTCCACATGCTCAGGTTTGCGATCGTATAATATAACAGATGAGCAATGATATTCAAAAATATTAGAAGTAACTGTTTATGCATGTGTTCATCAGAAACCCATATTTATAACACAACGGACAAGCATACTTCAAGTGAGCTAAGCTGAAGCAGCGAAAACCAAACTCTGATGCCACCTGTCGGAGAAAGTTTGAACTACGTCTGTGGCGTGAGCATTAGCGACATGTGTCAATGGCTGTTTTGAATTTAGCGGGAGGTTGCATCACTTTGTGATGGTGCTAATCAAGTAAAATTACACAGTCAGTGGGTATGTCAATAAGAGCATAAATAAATATTTTAAAGCATATGGTATACAGAGAAGTCGATTACATTTTATGTTCTTTCACTAATGCTGTATTAAAATAAGAAAATACACAGAACTACATGCAATGATTCGTTACCAACCATGCAAACAATAATGTAACTATTGTTAATGTTGACTAATACGTAGTAACGGCTAGTGATTTTTTTCAAAGGTTAAATCTTTATTCCAAATGAACTATATACACAGACATGTACAAGGCTCCTAAACAAGAAATTTGATGTGAGACAATTGTACTTTCTCTTCTAATTTTTGTAACTTGTCTGTGATATTGTGACAATTGAATTACGTGTTTGAAAGAAAACTAATTATTTAACGTTTCCTGCCAGATTTTACCTCTGAACAAACTAGCTTCACCTGACCAGCAGATCAACGTAAGCTGGGCCTACAGCAGTGCACGGCACGTAACCGCTACGTAAAAATTTGTAAGTGATTTATGGATACTTCCCGACTACGGAACACAATCGTTCTATATAAAATTGCTCATCTTAGCACTGTGTATAGTTGTAAATTCTTATTGTTTACATTACATCGTGTATTAGCCAATGTACACATGTTAACCCCTATTTGACTTCGCTTTTGGACAGTAGCAGGAAACATGTACTGCAGTACTGCTATGAGAAAATCCCATTCAGATGTGAATGCTACCAAACTGACAGATAACACATCTTCTACTATGCCATTCTTGCACTGTAGTCTACTGTAAGTCTTTGTAGTATATAGTGTAACAGTACCAGATATTCCAGAATCAACATCCGTGTAGACGGTAACTAACAACCAAGCATACTTTGAATCTGTTGTTTCACACTAAATATAGATTGACACTTTGCAGGTTGGTAATGAATATTCCTGGCAGCAGTCTTAAAGATGGCGACTTATCAGCCGGCCATACATTGGCAGAATATGTGGGTTCAGCACCTCCTGAAGGCTCTGGCCTCCATCGTTACATTTACCTCCTTTACGAGCAAAGTGGCACCATCGAGCCTAAAGAGAAGACTATTCCTGCCACAAGCACCCAAGGACGTCCAAAATTTACCATCAGAGACTTCGCCAAGGAGAAGAATCTGAACTTGGCTGCCGGGAACTTCTATCTGGCTCAGTACGATGACTACGTGCCCAAGATATACGAAACATTCAAAGACTGATGTCACACCAAGTGGTTAGCTTGTGATAAACACAACAAAAGTTTTTGTCACAGTTACTAGTAATTACATCTGTGTAAATAAAATGTTGAGCATGAAACATTGTTTCCTAAAAAAATTTGTGAGGCATGTCCAGAAAGTAAAGATACATTATATACAGTTTAAGTGCATAGAATGGCAGGCACTGTCATTGAACTTATGTTAATTGCTTACCCCCATCCCTTAAGTGAACCTGAGGGGGCAAACTAGGTCTCTCACCCCCTCTTTTTCCTTTATTTACATTTCATAAAGACAATTGTTTATTTGTATGGATAAAAATGTAGACAATCACACCCAAAGTGTCAAATCACATACATAGTAAGAATAGTAGTATCCCTAGTAGTTTATTTTTTATAGTAATTCACCCCTCATCTCCCAGAATAGTTGACACAGCTCTGCACAAGGCTGCTTGTGAGATGCTCGAGTCGGTTAAGTAAATCTTTGTTGTGGACATTTTGTCACCAATAACAATTATTTTCAGTGAAGGCTAGCTGTTGTCTCTAATTTCAGACATGCCTCACACATGTTTATAATAATTTATTTCTTAAAAGTGTTTATACCTAACATGAACCTTGTTCCCTCTCTAAAAATTATCTTTGTTTTAAAAAAAAATAGTCCATTCATTAGAATATTTCTTACCAGCTAATTAAAGTTTTTAATCACAAAGAGACTGCAAACCTTTCCCATGCAATGTCAGTGTTTTCACTGGAACGAGATATTGCACTTGACAGCTATACTTGCCCCTGTCGTAGCAAGTAAAACTCTGCATGCTAAAAACATTAAACCACTTCAATATTCTAGTTACATTTCACAAATATTGCAGAAATGTTACAATGTACGTATTATATTTCTGATACAGATCTAGGTATTTTGCGCTGTGCGGGATCTTGAAAAATCACTATCAAATGTTACATAATTTTTAACTACAATCACAACACAAAATAAGTTACTATTAATAATTTTTGTATTTTATTTGGTGAAATAAATTTGCAAAATGATTTTTTTAAACAGATACACATAAATAAAAATATATTGTCCTCACATTCGGATCAATTTAGTTAAGTGTAATAATTGGTAAATATTTTAACAGTGACAAAATATACACACATAGGTAGTATACTGGAAACTGTAGTGGAGAAGAATTATCATACCGCTGGCACAGAATCAGTGATGCTACAATTACACTCTTGTGCAGTGTTTTGACGTGAGCTACTGTTAAAGAGCTATGCTTAAGGAAACACACAAAACTAAAATGAAAAATAAGTACTATTGTATGTATTACATTTGTCTTTAGTAGAATTTTATCTCCCGAATTTATTCTCAGCTGACATATCTGTATGTTAAGAGGGTGATAAAGGTCATCATCTATAGCTATTTTAGAGGGCAGTGCAAAAGTTAACACAGAATAATGATATTTAGCAATGCCATTAAAGAAAGCTGTGTTTGAGTAAGTTTGCCAACGCACAGAAAATAAAGTAACTTATGTAAAAAAAAAAAAAAAATAGAACAGCAAAGTTACCTGTCATCTTAGTAGCTGACAGTTAGAGAAATAATAATTTCTTTTCCATATATGATTTATATGCATTCTCTTGATGCATTGGAACAATAAATTTCTGCCAAAAATTCATGCTCCTTCCTCAAAACCCTCAACTGCTTCCTACATAACTGCAGACCTGTCAAGCAACAGGTTCCCAGTTTCCATTGGCCCGCGCAATATCTATCTAACATGCAACACAAGGAACCGGCTTGAGGCAACAAGCATTTGAAAATTCCTGCAGATGTCTTAAATAATTCCAAATGTTGAGATTATGTATGTTTCAGAAGACTGCTTATACTGTAACACAACATTCCCACATTCTCTTGTTCGTTTTGGTGGTCTTAAACACACTGATTACTACGTGGAAAACTTTGTAAACGAGTCAAACAATAGAACGCCCAGAAAGTGGTTATGGCCACCAAGAAATAGTTTATACAGCATTACTCTCTACAACATTTGTTGGTACATAGTGTGATAACAATCCCTTTGTGCATGGGCATGTACTCTACACATATTTTAGTTTTCTTGAGGATGCTGCCAACCTTCCATGGCACAGTGTTTAGAGCTCAAAAGTACACTCTCCTAGCAACCTTATAATGCTAATACAGTACTTACTTGATAGCAGAACTGCTAATTTCGTGTACAAAGAGGTTGTTCAATAACATAAAATATTATCTGCTATGTGCAGTACACATATCTATAATGTTATATTTTAAACTCTACCATAATGATGTTGAAACTTAATACACGCTGTCCAGCAAAAGTGGTATTTAAATTTCCAGTACATTTCCCACATTCCCTGAGAAATCCAAGTATAGTTCTTTAAACGTGAGACGATGTAAACTTGTACTATCGAAGCAGACTCACGATAACTATACAATATTTATGTTAATTTGTCAAGTACAGTCCTTTCTAATAAGCCTATGAAACATACAGCATATGTACTTAAATACACTTTAATGACATAACTAATGAATAGAAACAAGTGTTTCTGTTGTTTATATTCTCATTATTTCGTCAATTTGGGATTAGATTATTTTTAAACATTTTTGCTATTTTCCTATCTGTTCGTCATAAATTTCGGCTACTTTTTTCTTGCCAGCGAATATTTTAGTGGTGGCAAAGGTGTATAAAATATATTACTTAAGTCCATTAGTTAGTTAAAATAATTTCCTTTACACACATTTGTAAATTGATTGAATTATTGAAAGTCCACTTTTGTTGCATTTTATAGTTTAGTCCATGTGACACAGAAATGCACATGAACAGAAGTGTGGGCAGACATTTATAAAACATGAGTGACCAGCACAATTTAATATTGTATTTATTATCCACACAGTTTTAAATAACACACGTTTCATGACAAACATGTACAATAAAACTTTAACAGTTAATTAGGTTACATTAACCTCCAGAATTTTTCACCTAGTTACATAAAACTGGGAGCTAAATTTTTTTATGTCACGTTTTAAGAAACATACAATGCGTATAAATAGTTTTCGGTAAAAGAAACAAGTGGTAAAGGAAAAATACTGAAATTTTAATTACATATAACCTAAATACCTTGAATGTATTCATTCGTGTATCGCACCTAGGTATGTTTCCTATTTGTAGGCACAACAGTTTTATCCTCATTGTTTTCACTATTTTTTGCTGCTGACAAAATTAATGCTGTATTTTGCCAATAAATCCTGATTTTTCATATGATGCATGATGAAAATCTTTGCCATTTCCAGACACCAATTCAATCAAATTTCAAATCACAACTTCATAGGAATTACAACACTACTTTACTTAATCCTTGCTGTCGCATAAATATGTTCAATCTTTATTTAGTTACAATCATGTCAAACAACATGAAAAATTACCAGGTACAGTAAAAAGGCCCTGCTATATAGAGACGGTGGGTCATCGGTCTGTGCCCAGTCGTTGCCTTTCTGTCATCTGATTGGAGAATGTGACTAAGACGTCAGAGTCATCGTCGTGTTGTTGTCGGGGATGTTGGAGATGGCCAACTTTTATCTTTCACCGACAATCCACCGACTGGCCATCATCAGATGGCCACCACTATTTTTTGATTAGCCATGTATGTGCATCACGTAAATCACGAGCCAATTTAAAGTAAAAAAAATTTCATTCACATCTGCAACAATTAGCATCGAACTTATTTCAAAATTTTACTCCACCATTTGCTACAAAATTTTGCAAATAGAAAAAGAAAATCACAATTGGCGATTGAGCTTCCATCTGTTATGTATTGTGGGAACTAAACTCACCAGCAAAGCAACGACTCTCATTGTAGCACGCAGCAAGGAGATGAACGACGCCAACCCGACAACGACAATCCCACCATCTCTATGTAGCAGGGCCTTAAAAACAAGATAAATAAATGCATTTAATAAAGCTAAAAATACGCTGGCCGGCCATTTTCTGGTCTACTTCGATAAACTCGAATCTCGCTTTCTCTGACAAAAATATATTCTGTCGATTCATTTGCAGTCAATTCTCAAAACAAAGATTTTTTTTACTACGGCACGTGTTAAAAATTGCGCATTTATTTCGTAATTTCTTACAGAATGATGGGACTTCGCGATTTGAAACACAAACTGAAAAATTCATGATTTTACGCATCGTGATAAACATATTTGTCTAGAAATAACTAAAATTTAAGCTGTTATAGTACCAATTTCTTGACGAATGATAAAGAAATAATTGGTGGCAAAGACATTCCTGCAGAATAGAAGAATTTCAAGTACATTTCCCGCATATTCCCGACCCCGAAAAAATTACATACAATTCCCATACTTCCCGCAATTTCCTGATCGCTGGACACCATATTAATAGTAGAACAGTGGATGAATACGTGTTGGACAGCTGAATGTCCGAGCATATTAATTACGACAAATTGCTCACATATTAGATGCAGCTGGCCTACTTTGTTATTCTATTTGAAGCTGAACATAATCCTGTTTAAAGTTAAAAGAATAGGAGATGGAAACAAGCGAAGTGGAACCAAGCGAGATGGCGCAACAGTTACACACTTAAGTTACAACTGGGAAGATGTACATTCAACTCCTGCATCCAGCCATCCTGATTTCGTCTTTCCTTGGTTTCCCCAAATCACTCCAGGTGAATGCTGGAATGGTCCTTTATTTAACACCATTGCCTATTCATTCGCAAGTTGCACTTGCTGTCACATAATGTGTAAATAGCATGCCGTTTCTAATTATCTCTATGCTAACACAACATTACAAACAAAAAGTGGGTATAGGAGCGACAGGTCACTGCTAGTGCTTATTATACATGTAAAAATATATGGCTAAAAGATCTTATCAGTAAACAGTATATGGTATGTGTAAGTAACAATAACAGTACAAAAGTTTTGCTATGGTAAATAAAAACCAACTTTATTTTTTACATCAAGCCACGTTTCTTGTGCAATTTTCACAGCTTTCTCAGCACCACTTTCTAAAATATCTGCTAAATATTGACGGTCAGACATAAAATGAAGAATTTTCTCTCTGATTGGTGTTATTCCACGGTCAACCACTTCAGCAACAACCAACTTGTACCTGCAACACAGACAGCTTCTTGCACTGCCGCAACAGTCGGAATCAGTGGTGAAGCATGGTCGCTTTTCAAGGGAAGCAGTGTTATACGTCGTCTGTACAGTTTAACTTTGCCTGTTTATGACATCTTCTTCTGAGGAAAGTGTCTTTCTGTTTGTGGCAGTTCGCTTCTAAGAAGAGTGTCTGTTAGCAGTATTGCAGAGACCCTGTTTTTCCAAGACCCGTAAAATTTAATTTTTTTTTTATATTTGTGCCAAACACTGTTCAACTTTTGTACATCAGATAACACGTCATTTACCCAAATAAAAAAAATTAGGCCCCATAGTTTTTGCATGATCACTCGTCAAAGTCACAAAATGGCTGGTGCAGCGTAGCCAAAATCAAAAAAGTACAGTAATCAACTAACGAATTCAAAATTACAGGAACTGAAAGTCAGTGTATCAACGCATTTTGACATATTTGACAAAAGTTAAGTTTTGAAAATTTCAGTAGTAGCCAAAAGTCTATTAAGTTATGCAAAAATGTACTCAGTTTTATGATCTTTAAAAGAACTGTCCAAGCAAATAAATCCAGTCTTGTACTCACTTTTAATCAATTTTTAAAAAATACAAAAATGTATTGGGGACCTAATATTTTTTTTATTTGGGGAAATTACATTTTATCTGATATGTAAAAGTTCAACAGTGTTTGGCACAAATATAAAATTTTGAATTTTTACGGGTCCAATGTCCTTAGAGGTCAATACAATGAAGCTGCTTGGCATCTTTCTCAGAAAAGAAATGTCAAAATTAAGCAAACTTAAACTGTGTATACTATAGATCAAACTGTATACAATGGATACGAGACTTCAAAATGAATAAAGAAATCAACTAATTAAATTTTTTTCCCTGTATCTGAAGTCACGTGATTGGACAATTTGTTTCTTGCTTCTTGCACGCTACTAGCAAAAGTGTGTTCCTGCCCCTATCAGTTTAAAGTTTCTACAGACAACTCAGACTTGTGTATAGTCATTTCGAAGAACTGCTGCCCTTGAAACACTTCCATGCTTGGCAACTGGTCTGAATAAATTAGCAAACAAGGTTCTCTTTAAAACAATTACCTTCCAGTGTCTAGTCTGGCAGAGTCTTTGCAAATATCTTCAGGAGAAAGACCAGTGAACAAGGAGTGAATGGTAATCAGGTTTGAAACCCCAGGTCTGGCCACGGGATCAAACGTCACAGCAGAGGTGAAATCTGTAACTGCTTTCTTACATTTCTCCAGTACTTCTGCTGGAGAATCCATCAGTTCAATTCTGCTGCGATGATCGCTGTCAGACTTCGACATTTTCTTCAGTGGTTCACGTAAACTTCTCAGCCTACTAACAGTTTCATCTAAAATTAAAAAAGTAAGTTAAAATATAGCCAATTCAAAATTACACCAAAGTTATGCAGTAGAACCGTGATTCTGAATGTACCAAATTTTAATGGTGTCAATTTTGTATGGTATTTCTCAGGAAGTCCTAAATGATGATGAAGGGGAAAAAATAAAAAAAATAAAAAAAAAGGAAGAGTTCCAGAAAAGAAAGGAAGAATTCCAGGGAAATGCAAAACAAATCACCTATGCACTGCAGGTTAGGTCACTGAGTAAGTATAGTTTATAGAGGAAATATCCCTACAGTAAATATTCAGTATTTTCCTCGTGCTAGCATCATTCAGCTGCTCGGTCTGTCTGCCAATGGATCGGGTCAGTGTTGTTGCTAAGCTCTCATTCTCTAATTTTGCAAACAGCATTGCACAGAGCATACAATCACGGGGAAGGAAAAATGTTGGACGGAAGTGTTGTTTGTTATTCTTCTTGAGAACACTGACAATATTTGTAACATTTTTATTTATTTATGAAGCTTCAAATAATTATGAACTTGAGTTAAAGAAACATATTTTACCTGAACAAAATTTGATATGTTATATATCTCTGATTTTGTGGACCCAATAAAATCTGTAGTTTATTTCACTAAGAACTTAACACGCTGCCAGAAATACATGAAGCTCGAGTCTGGTACATACCATTCCGATAAAACAATTTGATACTGAAAACAAAAAATAAACACATAATTTTAAGTACGTACTAGTGAGTGTGTGTGTCTGTGTGCGTGTGTGTGTGTTTTTTTTATATATATACAGATCAGTAAATGCATTTGACGACGTGCATATACATAAAGATAGTGTAAACATTAACTCTAAGGCCTGACCATGAGCACTAATGTGCTACTGTTGGTCCCAGGTTCGAAAAATAGTATTACCCAATTATTTAGCAATGAATTGATTCAAAACTAATGTCTATGTGCAGCCAAAAAAAATCTATAACTGTACCAGCCAAATATCAGCACCATTACCCTACAAAATTAGAACAAGAACTTAACGTGATTTTATCAACAAAAATATTTTAGTTGTACGAAAACGCCACATTCCTAAAAATTCCACCTCACAGCACCACTGTCGTCAACTTGGAGGAGTGATTACATCATGCAGCAACATCAGAACTGCCAAGAAACTTTGTAAAAATAAAGACATTTGGAATGGACGTCTACGTAAGTTGTAACTTCAAATGCATGCCTCTCATAGACTATCAATTATTTACTATAACTTTTAGAAGAGTAGAACACCACGGTAGCTGCCAAATTAAGGAAGAAGCTGCTCCTGCAATTCGTTTGTAAAACCTTAGTAGGCCTATTATGTTGATTTTCAGGTACTGAACTGGATAGAGTGAACAGGTTTGAGTCTCGAAATACTTATCACATACTATATACAGTAGTATTTAATCTATTTCACGTACTCTTGAATCCTTTAATTTCTGAGTATCCAACATAAATTACTTAAACTAAATTAGTAAGCGATTAATTTTAAATTGGGGGTAGTATAGGATGTCCACAATGTCTTGTTAGCCCCCTTGTATGTAGTTTATACATATTGTTATAGTATTATGATGTCATGGTATCTTGTGTTGTAACATAACCATAAGTATCCAGTGGAACCGTTTGGGCTCTTTCATTTTCATGGCAGAGAATAATTTTGCGCCAAGTTCTGTGAGACATCTTCCAAAGCATTTGCGGGCCGATACGAGCAAAAGCAAGTCACACTGCTTCTTTGAGTTCATCTGTGGTTTCATAGCGCTGCTGTGCAACACACTCCTTTATGAAGCCCCAAAGGCTATTATCACACGTCCAGAGATCTGGGCTTCGAGGTGGCCATTCAAGTGGAGCAGGCAGCACTGCTGAACCTCGGCCAATCCAACGAGTCCTAAAGACCTCAGCAAAGTATTCCCTAACACAGATGGCTTTATGGGCTGGCGCTCCATCCTGCTGGAACCACAGATCATTCAGAATACCAAGTTCCTCCAGTTGTGGCACAAACCAGGTTCGCAGCATGTCCAGATAAGTTGTCTAGTTCACTGTTCCATCAAAGAAATATGGTCCAAACAAATGTAAATTGTTCATTGCAGCCCATATCATGACATGTGGAGGGTTATGTTCCAATTCCTCCACATAATGTGGATTTTCCTTGAACCAGAACACAACATTCCGTGATCGACAGCTCCGATAGATGGCACATTCATCACCGAAAATTTGCTTTCCACGTCCTGGGATTGTGTCGAAAGTGTGAAGAAGCAATGCACATGCATCCCGTCAGCAGGCTAAATCATTGTCTGATAACTCCTGAACGAACATGGGGCAATATGCGTGAAGATGCAGGTAGTTCATGTGTTTATGCAGTGTCAATCACAATATTCCAAGCTCCGCTGATTGATTGTGGAGCGACTTCTTTGGTGATATCATTACTGATTCCTCAACTTCCTGACATTGTTGCACTCTAGCTGAAGGTCTTCCAGTTCGTGGTTTATCTTTGATGTTGCCCGTTTTAAAGAGTTTGTGTTCCCAACGCAGAAGGGTTTGTTTTGGTGGCGCCTCTTTGTGAAATTGTTGTTGGAAATCACACGCACTTCACGAAGTGTCTTCCCAGTATGAGGTGAGGACGTTCATGAACCCAAGCACTCACAACAATCTTTTGTTACAGGGTGTATACGCTGGTATCACACATGGTTCACATTCCTTGTCTGCAACACAGCCGAATACATGCCATAAATCCACTGGATACTTAAGGTTATGTTACAACACAAGATACCATTACATCATAATACCATAACAATATGCATAAACTACATACAGGGGGTAACAAGACATTGTGGACACCCTTTACTATAAAATATTGTCATGTATAGTGTACTGATAAGAAAGAAACAAATAAAGTTCACAAAGTTTGTGAAAGGTAATCTGTCTTTTGTCTTAGAATAAGCTGGACAATCGCCGAGATATTGGTCGTAATGAAGTGTAACTTGATGCACTCACTGCTGTTTACAAACGCAAAACAATTTAAATTTAACTTTCTGAATAATTTAAATATGCATTACATGTTTCGCTTTGGCAACTTAAGAAGGTTAAACTTTGAGTTACTCTTTGTAACTCTCCTGTGATACCAAAAGAGATTAAGGACATCGCATCTTCTCAATAAACTGAGAAACAACTGCACAAGTTGTTAAAAAATCAAGCCAGGATGCACTTAGTAAATACTGTACTTTCATCGGGGAAAAAATAGTAAATATCACGCCTACTGCTGTACCTGCGACAACAGCTTTTGGCGGAGGAAACGTTGGTCCATAACGGTTGTTGAAAGTCTTGACAAGCTGCTGGGCGAGCTGTAAGTGCTGCAACTGATCCTCTCCGACAGGCACATGGGTGCTCCTGCAACCACACCCATTACATACGTGAAACTACATATTTTTTTGTACAGTATTTTCACCTCAACACAGCAAGTGTGTTTAGTGACATTTAATTTGAAGTGAAGTTCTGTTCTTGATTGAACTGCAAACTACGTCGGCAGTAACATAAGTACAGTGAGACCTTTTACAATACATACATTAAGGAACCTTAATTCTTCAATTTCAGGGTGGATTAACATGTATTTGCAAAAAACTATAAAATGTGTTAACATTTTTCAGACTATTTCCCCACAAAATACTAACATTCTCATCATCACCATGATTTATATTCACAGTGGATATTATTTTACTAGTACCAAAGTTAACATTTTGCTTCTTTCATTCCAAGGAGAAGGAAAATAACTTTAATCAATCCAAATATTTATTACTGAGGTTTCACTGTAGAGGTGTATTTACAATGATCTGCTGCATCTGTCTGTTCACTTGTGACGTGCACTGGCATGCAGACCATCAGTTTATGGTAATTTGAATTTTTTTTCTATAGAAATAATTTATTGATATTTATTTGTAACAATATGATTACTTCAAGTTAATCAAATGAGAGGTTTCATACTGCGGGAGCCAACATAGTAATTGGGGATACTAGTCAAAAAATTAAATTTTTTTTATAAAACATTAAATTTAAACTGCTTATCAGAGTTTGGAAGTAGACAATTTAACGGGTCAATTTTATTTGTTTATGTCATGTTTGGACTCATGTTAAAGAGAATTAAATTTTAAACAACTTTCCTAAGTAACCTTTTCTTGTATTTTGCTTCTTTTATAATTTTAGAAATTTCACTTCAGCGATGAGTTCGCCTGATTGTGGATGTGATTCATCTAGCAAGTCAGAATTCAGATGCGAGGAGGCACGTACACGGGTGTGAAAGCATTCAGTTCGATAATCAAGCCTTGTTTCTAGCGTCGTGGGTGGTAGTGACATGTGCAATTGAGCACTGGATAAATAGTGCTCTGAGGAAGTATACTGCAGTTTGATGATGCAGCGTGTCCCCAATTAAATAAAATAATGAATATTTTGTGGTTGTTGTGTGGTAAACTGTTGTCTAATTTTGTTAGTAACTGTGTAACATAAATTCCATACATTATAAATTTCAGTTGACCATTTTTCAAGTAAGTTGGATCCTGTTGTATCACTCCGAACTATGTAGTTATACCGATGTACTGAGAATAAAGGAAACTCAAACTGATTTTATGTTTTCTTTGTCATCAACTTTGACGGTATACCACTAAGTCTATCCGAGCACTCACACGTGGTACAACTGTCGCTGTGCATTAAAAGGTGACTGCCTTAAACAAAGACGATTCCAGCTCTTCACCGGGGCGGCGTCGC
The DNA here is from genome assembly GCA_003012365.1 of Medauroidea extradentata. NCBI lineage: Eukaryota > Metazoa > Arthropoda > Insecta > Phasmatodea > Phasmatidae > Medauroidea > Medauroidea extradentata. The sequence continues at coordinate 14,259 of PNEQ01002118.1, read as the reverse complement.
AGAGTACCAACATTAACAGCCGCGTCACACACTATCTGCTGCCTGTTAGTTTTCTAGCTACAGGTGGTTCGGGATAAAGTGATCACTCAAAAAAGCCCTGATGAAGTTCTATTTCCACCCAATTCGTATCTTTCTGCATACGTCTCATGACAGGACAAGTATAACTTCTTGGACATGTCACTTGATATTTGCGGGTAAAATAAATTGTACAGTCAGTATGAATGGATACAATTTCATAAAAAAAGTTAACTAATGATATAAAATACAATTACGTATGTTGATTTCAGTTGATTTTCACTCAGTGTTGTATTTAAACAGGAAAATACACGGAACTATATTGTGCAATTTCGCTGCCAACCACGTAAGTAGTGAGGTAACTAAAATCAATGTTGAATTCAATGCGTTTAAGGCTAGTGATATTTTTCACAGGTTAAATTTTTAGTGCTCACTTTACCCCGAACGACCTATAAACTATTTACAATAATACAACAGACTTGTGTTGCTGAAATAGTGTCACCAACTCACACAGTCGGCAATGTGTAAGACTTAAACAAAATTCTACTCTAGTAATTGTAAAGAAACTCGTGCACCCACGTGTAACTTATAAGAAGATCCTCAGAAAATTTCTATGTCATATTTATACCAGTTAAATACACATTTGTAAAAAAACAACACTGGAACATCGTAGGTAAACAAAACCAGAATACCACAGACGTATGAATATGAATTACACAGCCTTCTTTCTATTCAGTGAGGAAAATTCAGAAGATTGCAATTTCACTTGTCCTCTGTAAAAAGTTAAAGCTTGGCAAGCTTTCGATCGATGAACAAACAGATTTATTCCATACTCCTGATTACCTGGAAGACACGGGATCGACAGATGGATGCGATGGATCATTGTAAATCAACCGTAAGCTAGAAGATATAAAATAAAAATTTATGTTGCAAAAATGACTTTAGATGCTGAAAAAATTGGACTCAATTTTTCCTCTCTAAAAAAATAGCTATCCTTGTCACCCATAAACAGAACATGGTTGAATGTTCTTTACTCAGGCTTACGTGCTATCTTGAAAACTAGTTAGTGCTGAATGGAAAACGAATGTAAGTAAACTATTTCCAGTTTCTTGAACAAAATTCATGACATAGGCTATCCTTAAAATACTTACTTTAAAACTGCTAACTTCATAATGCTTCTCCAAGGAGAACCTACAGATATGCGTAGTTACGACTGTTCTGAAAATTTAAAATTTGTAGAAAATTTTTCAAATTTAGCTTACTACTGAAGAAAAAGTGTCCTTTCAATCTCACAACAAACAGTGGATCTAAAAGGCAGATGGAGCAATCGATGACAGTTTACATTCATACTTGCAGCAGGTGGAGAGGCCACCAGTTAGTGCAGGCTCACGTAAATAAACTAGAGTGTTTGGGGTATCTTTGATCTTCGCTCACATTCAAATCTTCCACAAATACTGCACTTCTCTGAACTCAGGACTAATATTATGTCATAACAGTTGAAAAATATAATTACTAGCTGCAGCATCTTGTCTTAAAATGCACTATCATAAAAGCTGACTTAGGAGAGAGTCCTCCAGCATTGGTTTGAGGCATTTTGAATTCTGTAGTCACGAAAAAATTGCAGTAACTCATTGTTACGTCAAAAATATAATTTTCTACCTACATAGAAAATTGGTTTTAGATCCGCTAGATGAAATGATTCAATTTTTTCCAAAATTGTAGTAGGGGGTTTCTCCATGTGCTACACCAGAACACTAACAATTTGTTTGTGTTATGGTAATTTTGTACTGTTCACAAAAATATGTGCAGGAATAGTCGTTTTGAGAATTTGGACAGTGAAAGGCTTTTGGAACTGTCCAATTGAAAATGTCTGATCTATACTTATGGTAAAGAAATGTGCTGTGGAAGGCTGTAATTCAGTGCCATCACAGATTGGATTTTGTTAATTTCCACACGGAAAATATATTAAATTGTATAACCACAATCTTTGTGAAGTGATACTGCCTGGAATGTAAAGATTTTAATATACCAAAATTTTAACAGTTTTATTTATCTACAAGCCTTCAACCGATTCTTTTAAAATTGTTTTAGTCAAATATTGTCTAAAATTGTGACCCTGTCTTTTTACGCACTCAATACAAATATTTTTTCTGCCTAATGTGCACACTGTGCAATGTGAAGAAGTAAACTTGTTCATGAAAAAAGTAGTAGAATCCAGAGGAAGTGTTACGGTCTACTGCAATTTTCGTCATATTTTAATTTTGTACCATATACTTATTTTCCTGTATTTTAAACATAAATTGTGACTTAAATTATTCCTAAAAGAAATTAATTTACCTCTCATAATTTTTTGCATAATGATTCATAAATGTCAAAATTTGCCTGTTACGGTTTTATGTATGCCACTAAAACCAACTGTAACTGACACACCAAACTGAAAAAATGTACGGTGAATAACGATGTTGTAGGCTACATCTCCTATAGCGAATAAGAATGAAAGAAATAAAAAAAAATAATGTAGGAGATTTTGTAGCCTACATTATTATTCACTGTATTTTTTTTCTGTTTGGTATGTTGGTTGGTTTTAGTGGCATACATAAAAATCTGTAACATGCAAATTTGTATGTTTACAAGTCATTACGCAAAAGCTATGAGATAAAAAACATTTCATAAGAAAATTTTTTTGACACAATTTATGTCTAAAATAAGAAAAAAAGTAACTAGTACAAATATGAAAATAAAAATACGACGAAAACTGCAGTAGAGTGTCCTTAAGCTGGCCAGGCAACAAGCACGGCATACACCGAGACTGACCTGTAGAGAAGTATGTCGGCAGCCTGCAACACTGGGTAGACGTACACACCTAGTGGCACTTCCTTCAAACTGGCAGACTTCTCCTTGAACTGTGGCAGGTGACTCAGGCGAGCCATCGTGGCCAGACACACCAGCACCCAGCATAGCTCTGCATGCTGCGCTACCTGGTGCCACAAGTAAAATGGTTCATGCGGTTACAAGGGCACATTTAGTGAGTGGAGTGGCCTATGAGCTCCCTCTTTTAGCGCTCATGCATCCTTTATTGCTATAAGCATTGAACTACAGTACCAGTTATAAATACGTGTAACAAAGAAAAATTATATTTTGTTACCTTGCTGGAGAGAGGAACTTAAATAAATGGACTAACCGTTACAGATACCTAAGAACAACTCATTTGGCTTGACTAGGTCAACTCTTAAGGAGGTTATCGAGCTTCCAACGTATAGGTAGTTATGTGTCAGTGTCTACATTTACACTGCCAATGGACACCGATACATGCACAGCATTGTTAAAACAAGTAAGTTAAACCCATGAGAGAAAAATTTTGACAACTGAAAATTGTTGAGAAAGTAACTTTAATAACAGTGGTCCTGTGGCAAAAGGCATAATTTTATATTTGTATGACATAGTATTATAGACATTACTTGTGACTAAAATTTCCACTTGTAAAACTTTTACAGCTATTATAGTTTTCCCAAAGCAGAATGTCAAAGTCAAAATTTGCAAGTTACAGGAACATGCAAATAATAAAAACCAATTTATTTACTTGAATGAAATAATTTACACTGAACTTAGATAGTATGGGCCATATGCTAAAAGATTTAAAATCATACAAATTCCTTTGAATTTTTCAAAATTTCAGTATATAACTACAATTTCCTTCATTTATCACAAATTTAAAAAAATGCAATGAGGCATTGTTGCGTGATTTTAAATCTTTTAGCATATAAGCCAAATCGTCTAAGTTAAAATTGTAAATTATTTAATTCGAGTAAATCAATTGGTTTTTGTTAATTGGATGTTCCTGTAAAGTGCAAATCTTGACTTTGACATACCACTATGGAGAGACTATGAAGTAAAAAATTTTCACAAGTGGAAAAAGTAGTCATCAGTAACGTCTATTTAGCAAACACTATGTCATACAAACATAAAATTATAAATTTTTGCCACATGAACATCCTTAATGTGAATCCAATGTTCAAATGGTGACTTTGGGAATAGGCGTACCCCCCCCCCCCCTGCCAAACTTCAAATTAGTTTTAAAAAATGATAATGCCTGTAAAAAATTACTTTTTATATTATTTTTTAACAGAAGGTTAATTAAATTTCTAGCCAATATTTGTACAGAATTATTACTGTAGTTATACAGTTACAGCAAGTTCTTGTAAATTTACACATTTTTTTTTGTGGTTTTACTAAGAAATACTAAGTAATGTGCCCCAAAATTTAGAGTCACGCTCAGGGCCATATTTATGTATCCAGACGCCCTAGGCCTGTCACTCCTCAGCGCCACTGCAGCCTTTCTTTTTCCACCCTTCCTTACTATACGGCGTACTTGTATCACTTCCAACACCACATTAAAATTACTCTACTCTTTCCTCTAGGTACGCATAAAAACAAAAATAATTAATATGGCATAATGATTATTCTCGCTATCTTTAATGCAGTTACTTGAAAATTTCAGGTTAACAAGAACTTTATTTTTCAAGGTTAACAAGAACTTTATTTTTCAAGATTAGCAAGAACTTTATTTTTCATTAAATACAAATACAAGTGCAGCCATTTAAATTTTTACTTGTTGCCATATTGGCACTTATAAAAGCAGCGATGGGAAATTCTTGACATGTTCTCCCAGCTAAAATTGTGCCCCTAACTAGTTGCGTCCTAGGCCCGGGCCTAGTGGGCTTAGTGCTAAACCCGGCCCTGATCACGCTACGCCTATGGACTTTGGGAACAATTTCAAAGGAGGGCACAAAGTCATGGTTCATGGTTATAAGTGGGGTTACGTAAAACACACCTCCTAACTTAAAGAAAAGGAGGTTTTGAAGGCTCTCCTCTAGGAAAATAGGATTTTTAAAGTTATAAAATGGGGCTACTTAACCAGTTTTTTGACATAAATATAAAACATACTGATGGCAGAAATTGTAATACTTCTAAACATATACTGTACTCTGTACTCTTCAGTGAACAAACTCACGAAGCTACCTTCATCACAACCCTAGGTCATTGGCACCAGGTCAAGAGAACATTTGAAATGATAAATTTAACTATTGGATACTGTAGTTGTATACAGACTGCAATACATCATAAACCATTGCACATACGCAAGAATCATTTTATAAGAACACACTTTGGAATTGTTAATTGAGAATGTAACTAATGAAGCAACATTTTGAAACTTACATACAGTAATAGGTAGTGTTTTTAACCCTGCTGATCTAAATTTTGACATTTAAACTATGTCAACTTATTTACTGATAATTTAAAATATTTAAAATGTTATGAAAATTTAAATTACAGTAAAAACTACTAGTTTAAGGTAATTTTGAATGTTTGAGTTTTGTTTTTATTGAGTTTTAATATTATTTGTATACTAAAGTGCTGTAATTTTTAAACTGCTAAAGAGGAAATACTTTGGAGTGTATATTAGGAATTTCCTGTTCTTATTTTGAGCGAGAGAGCCCTTTGGACTTATTCGTGGCAGCTTGAACGGCTCGGGCAAAGTACTACACGCCTTTACTTAGTCAGACTGCAACAAGCAATAAATTCAGTCTGCCGACTGTTTTCAACAGCTCCATTTGACACACACACCGGCATTATTATCACAGCTCTATCTATACACCAAGAGCAGAAGAAGAGTCATTATACTTTCACACACTAGAACCATACAGTAATACAACATATGTATAACCATAACAGCAATCAACCATATATCTTGAGAACATAATGGTAAAAGCTTCAAGTTGTTTCTCACTAAAATACTCCTACCCAAACTGATGATCCAAATGATGCTGCAGCATGTACACTCAGATTTTCAAGTTGAGTACTCCAAAGAACTAGGTATAATAAATACAGTAAAATTAAACAGTTAACTTACCTTTGACTGTTGAAACAAAATAGTTTTATTGGGGTCAATGCCACAGGCCAGCAAAGTTGCAGTCATTTGGTATATATTATCCTTAAGCTTTTTTGGGTCCTAAAACACACACACAAAAAAAAAAAAAAACACACTTCAGACAATCCAGTTTCAAACATAATAAAAAGTTATTTACAGACAACTGAATAAAATTACATGACATAAAACACACTCAATTTGCTGAAACATAGTTATTGCTTTTCACTACTGTACCACATTTTATTAAACTGCTTTCTTGTCTGGCTGTCTGGTATGACTTTTGTAATCAACTTTGAACTTCATGATGAGCTACACTTGAAACATAAACATAACTGAACTGGACCCTAGCCCCTTCATTCCGGCATTGTTCCATATACACGTTGTGTCACCCCTCACCAGCGCTAAAGATCTAGATATTACATGCTGACCAAAATCACTTCATTTCACTCAGAACTAGATGACGATGCAAAATTATCTTACTTTCTTGCCTGTTGGTTTCTCTGTTCGGTAAAAATTTTAATATTTTAAAATTGATTGCAAAATTTCACAGACACAAAGAGCAGCAAATAATCACACTATTTAAAGAATTTTTTTAACATACCACCTTTTTAAAACTGACCAAAAAGTATAAAAAAAATTTCTCCTGTAAGATTTAAAACACACAACGTTAGACCCATGCAATGGATAGTACGGAGTGTAGAGAGTAACTGTCGTTGAGAAACTCACACAACAGTTCATACCATACGCAGTGCAATAAAATTGTGACTTAAGTTAACTATTCACGCATCAATTAGCTATTGCATTGCACCCCATGTTTAACATTTTGAATCTTACATGTATTTTCACAGGAGAAATTACATAAAAAATTTTTAGTCTGTTTTAAAAATATGGTGCGCAAAAATATATTTTAATTAAAACGAATATTTAAATTATAATCAGAACGCTGCACTCCCACATACATACAAATTTATAAAACAGCATTCCTGTACAACAAGGTGACCTGCTTGAAAAAAAAAAATTAAATTTAGTGAGGAAATTTCCTTGACAGTAGGCAACGCCAGACCCTTACGAGTCTCATCTCGGCGAATTCCATCTCCCTTCCTGTCCTAGTACGTCAGCTTCATGCTCCTGGTTCTTCAGACTATACCTTCCTAAAGCAGTTTATACAAGACGCAAGATATTGTACATGTGAAACTCATGCAAGATAGCAGTTTCTCATGCAAGGTGGCTCTCAAACAAAATAACGAAATAGAGCATGTCTTATTTTTCAGTGCAAGGCCCGCATTTCACATGGAAGGAAGGATTCTATTTGTCTTTTGTGCTTATTGTGTGACCAACTAATGGTCGAGCCACATTGACCACAAATAGCCAACCATATTGAAATCTATGGGAGATACATGAAGTTATCTATTCTGTGCATCACAATATGGCAACTGAACCCCCTGAAAGAAATTGAACGGTTATCAAACTGTGTAACTTATGTACACTATGTTCATAATTCTCAGAGGCATTTTCATTATTCGGTGTTCATAACCTTTAAAAGTCTCAGTGCCGTACTGCAATGCACGTCGCATCATGCAGTCTCCTTCCAAGTGCCAACGACAGAACTCGTCTGCTGTACCACACCACCAAAACCTACAGCAACCAAGATTAATAACCCAACCTTCCTTTGTCTCCTAGACACACCGCCACTGTCCATCCTCCAACTATGTCACTACTTCCAAAGAAAGAACAGCATATCAAGGTAACCAAGCCTATCTACTGACATGCAAAGAAGTCCATCTTAAGCAACAATACTGTGATACAGGAGCCACATGTGTTTACCACTCCCGAGGTCAAAGGAGGAGGGGGGATTGGACCAGGAGACAGGGCCACCGCTCCAGCAGCATACACGTAACAAGCACCCACGCAAATCTGTATGTTAACATAGCCAACTTCAAAATGTCACAAATTTATATCTAATTATAGCAGATATGATAGTTTACAGACATACGGTAGCACTGTTTCTCAAGGGACGCTGGGGCAGCAGTGGCTGATTGGTCAGACCATTCACCTCTCATTGAGGCGATCCTGGTTCGATTCCCAGCAGGGTCGGCTCCGGATTTTCGCATGTGAGAATTGTGCCGGACAGTGCTGTTGGTTGGCGGGTTTTCTCAGGGACCTCCCATTTCCCCGTTCTTTCATTCCAGCACTGCTCCATACTCACCTCATGTCACGTCTTACCAGCTTCCATATTAAGCACTGACCAAAATCTCTCACTCACACTCAAGTTTATAAATCTTTACTTGGGAAAAAATAGTATGTACTGTATGTGTCAATCATTCAACTCTTTAAAAAACTACACGCCCATTGTGGCGCAAATTTTGGGTTTTCTCTCCTCTAGCAAACCATGAAGAAATACATTAATTTAATTTTTTTTTTATTGAATTTAAGAGCAATATAGCTGTAATTCATGTTAAGGATAAACATGATAAAATCACAAAGCATAATACACATCTACAGGTAGCTACATAAGCACACAAGTCATAAATTACTTAAATCTAGCTCAAAGAATGCATTAACAGAATAAATAGGATTAGTACATAAGGCAAGTTTTAGACTTTTTAAATTGCTTCACGTGATAAATGTCTAACATTAACATATACAGTAATATAATTTATAAGAAATATATTCTAAACTTTTATACAGTCTTGAAAACTTATAACGTTTGGCAAAAATACTAAAAGTACTCTATAATACTATGAGTATTTTAATTACGTATATAACAACTTATGAATATAACATAATTTAATTCCATAATATAAAGCGATGGCAGTTAAAATTGAAAAACATACAAAAATAGGCATGGCATGTGACCTAACTTATATGATGCTCTACAAACTATACGTACTGCTCTATTTTTTGTAATAACAGTAGCTTACGAGCAGAAGACGAGCTCTCTCACAGAAGGACTCCATATGTTACGTAACTGTTTACATGTGCACATAATAAACAATCTTTTAAGCATCAATGTGATAAAATTCTTAACCCTGACACATTTTCTATTTTCCTTTCTATACTTTTCAGATGTGAATTACAATCCAATCTGGAGTCAATAATAATATCTCCTGTGTTACCACGGAATCTAGTATTTTGTGCATATGCACACGTAAAATTACTCTTGCATTATTATAACACATTAGACACATTTGTAACTTGCCTGTGGCAGAGTGATGGAATGCAAGTCTGCGATACAACACATTGTGTTGGCACCACTGTCCTGCAGCTCCCGCCACCTCACGACAGCACCAAAATAATTGCCCAAATGAATTGCCCCAGTCGGCTGGATCCCAGAAAACACACGCTGTGGCCATGAGTTAGTCTGAAACAATATACTATTTCTCATAAACAATCAATACAGAGCACGAAACATTAGAACACATTTCATAACATAAGTAAATGCCATCACTAACAAACACATTACATAAATGATAGGCTTTCAACTCAGGAGGTAAGCAGTAGAAGAAAAAGATTCTTTGCATTGTACATATCTGTATTTTTATTTTGGGGAGGCTTAAGGGTAGGGTTTAGCGACCCCCCCCCCTCGGTCAAAACTCCACTTGAATCTGCCTCTGACTGTGCTTACTGTATCAAAAGGTCGCGAGGAAGCGATAAGGATGACACTGGCATGTGCATCACGTCACATCACTATTATGCGCAAGGAGCATGAAGGTTTCCAGGTTTCCTGCCTCGGATTCGTTTGAATATGACTGACGGCCATGAGCCATCATTTCTGCTGCTTTTACAATAATTATTTTTTAAATCCCAAACTAGAGCAGATATAGAAAAACTGCTGTTTAGTTTTGTTTAAAACAGTGTATATTATGCAAACTAATTTTTTGAAGTCACATTACACAATGATTCCAGCTAATTATGCAATTAAGGAAATTCTCAATAATGAACCAGTTTGCCAAATCTATACAATTGGTAGCTTTAGTAAATATGGGCGACAATCGTAAAGCCCAGAAAGTACATTACACATCACACTACTGAAGATAATATTTCTTGCAAGCAAGCTCATGCCCAGTGGCAAGTCATTCTTCTCAGATCACCTCTCTCTCTAATACCCTTCTGAATTGCTAGTCATTCCTCAAGTCACCAACTCTTCCCACAGCACATTCCACTCCCTCACTGTCCTCACCAGAATGGACTGCAGTCCCCGCTCTGTCCTCCTCCATATTCTGTGTATCTTCCCACTGTTGTCCCCTCTTTAAAAAGGCCCATAGCCTTACCTTCAGCCTTCCTCATTCACCTCCATTCACTACCCTCAACATTTTGGCTAATTTTCAACCTTTCTCTTGTCTGCAGTAAGCACTAACCCAACTCCTTCCGAATCAGGGATTGCCTGAAATTACATTCATCCTCACCAGCTTGCCCCTATCTTCTCCACCTACCTTTGACCAAATAAGTTAGGGAGCCTACTAACAATACATTACCATGACTACAATAAATGTACTGATATGCAAACAAGGGGAGGATAAAGGGAGGCCTGGCAGTTACAGGCCTATGAATCTAACATTGAGTACAGGGAAGGTAACTTGTGGATAGATTGGTGGTGCAGTATATGATGATCATTATGAATAAGAATAATTGGCTCTAGGAGTACAAACATGGTTTTAGAAAGGGTTATTCATGTGAGACTTAGATGGCGGGTTTAGAGGATAAAGTGCAGGCAGTTGATGAGGAGAAGCAGATAGATGCCTGCTTCCTAGACTTCGAAAAGGCGTTTGACAAGGTGTACCAAGGGAAATTGATGGATAAGTTAGATGATATGCTAGAGGAAGTTTTTACTGACATGGATACGGGACTTAGAGAGTGAAAGTGGGGGAGGCAATGTGAGAGGAGGGAGAGGTTACATCAGGAGTAGCCCAGGAAAATGTGTTGGGCCCTCTGTTATTCACTATAATGGTGAATGACACAGGATTCTAGATTACAGGAAAAATAAGACTGTTTGTGGATGACTGTGTACTGTATACAGAGGTAGGCAGTGGAATCAACTGGCAGGAGGCTACTGATAGGTTGTGGTCTGGACGTTGGAGAACAGAATGAAGATTAATGTGCGTAAAACCAAATTGGTCAGGTTTGCTAGGGAGATAGTGGTGTACAGAGATATATATCCTATAAATGGGTTGGGCAGGAAATAGAGGAAACCACAGAAAATAAGTATCTAGGTGTTGTGTTACAGGCTGATATGAGGTGGACAAAACAGATGGAGAGTGGTTAAAAAGAGAAGAAGGGCTTTGGGCCTACTGGGAAGGGTGTTGAAAGGAGTCCGTGGTGAAGTGATGGAGAAGGCATATTGCACGATGGTTCGGCCAATGTATGAAAATGCAGCCGCAAAGTGCGGTAGGCTATGTGGAGGTGAAGGAACAAGAACTAGAGAAGGTGCAGAGAAGGGCAGTGATATAGGTAATGATTAAATGTAAAAGGCAGGGATACGATGGTGAGGAGGAAACGAACTTTAAACCTACAGTGACAATGGAGGAAATGGGATGGAAACCACCCATGGACAGGAGAATAGAAAGGTAGGCCAGGATATACAAGGTGATGAATGGGAAAGGTTGCTCTGCAAGCTAAGGGAGTATTCAAGGGGAGAGGAACCAACAGTATAAAGAAATAAAATAATAATAATAATTCAGAGTGTGTGGAGGAGAATGGAGAAGGGTACAGGGTAGACAGTCTATGCTAGTTAAGGGAGTAGAATGTTCTGAATGATGAGTTGGTGACTGTGAGAGGGACTGGAAGGTTTGAGAAGGGTCTGTAAGGCTAGTACTGTAAGAGTCCTCTCACCACCGGGAGCAGAGAAGGGCTGCTAGTTGGGTCACAAGTAAGTGGAGGACACAGGGGGAGAGAGAGGAGGATTTCAGACCATCGGTAATAGTGAGAGGACTGGGGTGGGGCACACTGCAGGAGAGGAGGAGAGTGGAGCGGCTGGTAAGGATATTTAAGGTGGTGGGGTGAGTGGGTGGGTGGGTGGTCACAACTGGGTGACAAGATACAGAGAGGTTTATTCAGAGGAAGGGGTGATCATGAGTGGAAGATACAGAGGATGGGGAAGAGGACAGAGAGAGGAAAAAACACTACGATGGTGAGAACGGTGAAGGATTGGAATGAATTGGCGAGGGATGTGGTTGAGGTGTCGGGAGCGAGGGAGTTCAGGAAAAGGTTGATGGGGTCGGAAAATTGAGAAGAGTTAGGTTAAGCAAATTCTTGCCCCAGGGCTAAGGCCCAATTGCAAGAATAAAAATTAAATTTAATAAAATGTAAACGGTAGCCCAATGTGAGGATAAACTTATTATAATATTTATATTGTTCTTTTTCCACCCCAGTTATGACAAGGTCGTGGGGGTACAGACACTATTTTACAAAGTATTATACAATATGTGAGCAGACATAGTACAAAACAAACACATTCAAATTTATAACTTATTTATTTATTTACAAGCGTTGAGAATGATTTGTCCAAAAAGAAACATTTTCATTAAGAAATACACCTAAAAAACAGACAAACTAAGTCATATTACAATAACCACAAAACACATACAATTATGAAGTCAGGATTACATAACTAACATGCAATTAAAAACAAATACAAACCTAACAACATGTTTCAATTATATAATTTCATTTGTTTAAATACTAATTTATTGAGTAGAAAGTTCCTTTTATCAAATAATCCTTCAGGTTCTTTTAAAATTTTTTGCTGTTAATCAGACTTCTTAAACTTGTTGGTAATTTATTTATTAGTGTAGTACCAGCATAATCCGAACTTAATGAGTATTTTTGGGTTCTGTGTGATACAACATGTAATTCACTAGCCTGTCTAGTGTTGTAATTATGAACATTGCTATTTGTGTCTTTAATAATACTTTTTACTGAAAAAAAAAAAGTGTAATAAATATAAATTGATGGAAGAGTTAAGATTTGTAGTGATTTAAACAAATTCCTACATGAGTACTTACTGCTGGTTTTTGTTATAATTCTAATTATCTTTTTTCGTAATCTAAATAAATTAGCTATTTTTCCTGAGTTCCACCAGAAAATGACCCCATAACTCAAAATGGAATGTACATTTGCAAAATATAAAGTTTTTAAAGCTTCCAAAGTGCAAGTGTTTTTTAATGTATGAAATACAAAACAAAAAGAACTTAATTTTTTACAAAGTGTTTGTAGTTGGTCATTCCAGTTGAGTGTGAAATTAATGGTAATCCTCAAGAATCTTGTCTTCTTTACCATCATTAACGGTTTATCACGTAACTTGTAACTAAAATTATACACATCTTTTATTGTTTTTTTAAGGAATACCACATGACTGAAGATTTATCTATATTAAGTACCAATTTATCAGTCTTAAACCAACGTTGCATATTAACTATTGTTTGTAATGTTTTATTATTTAGATCATTCTTGTCCTGACTCTTTACACGAACGTTTGTATCATCAGCAAACATAACTGTACTACAAAGATCAATACTATTTGGAAAATCATTAATAAAAATTATAAAAAGCAAAGGTCCAAGTATGGAGACCTGCGGTACTCCCACTTACTAACCCTCTGAGGTTCGGATGGTAACTTTCTAAGTAATTACTGGAATTATACATAGAAATTGAAGTCATTTGTATTCTATTACTTAAGTATGATCTTAACAGGTTATTCGCATTTCCCCTTATTCCATATTTTTCCAGTTTATAGAGTAAAAACTCATGATCCACACAATCGACGGCCTTAGAGAGGTCAGCAAATATACCATTTATTAAAGTTTTATTGTCTAAAGCTGTGACTATTTAATTTATACTTACTAGCCTAAGTTCTTTACAATGACACAATAAACCCTCATACGTAACTTAACATGTCTACAATTCAATCTAAAAGGAATGAAATTTAAACTGCAATCAGACAAAAATTGCCAAACTATTTATTTATTTATTTTCGTTCTGTTTGACCCCATATACGACTAAGTCGTGGGGGTATAGAACTCGTCAATTTTTACATTTACATATTATACAAAGTACTATACATAACTTCAACAGTTTAAGTACAAGAAAATTATAGTATAACTAAAGAAAAATAAAAAGGAAAAAAAAAACTTGAATGGTTTGAAAATGGTACAGCACATCCGCTTTACAATATAAACACAATATATTACATGGGTGATTAAATGCATACCGTTTGGAGATAAAAACAATTTTTGAATGGTTTGAAAGTGATACAGCACAATAAACACAATACATTACAATGGTGGTTACATGAATAGGCCTACTTCATAGGGAGAAAG
>PNEQ01002117.1:0-18191 GCA_003012365.1 Medauroidea extradentata | reverse complement strand
ATATATATTGTTTCAGTGGTTTTTCTTATGCACATAATAAGCACATAGATATTTGGTTATTTAACTCATATTATTGTGTTGGTTAAATTTTGTGTGTTTCTTAGGTTTTGGAAACAATTTTGCCGCGCCTGATTTACGCGTTTTATTTTCATTTAACTGCCATTACTGATAAGTGTGATTGGAGGTTGGCAGCTCTGTACCAATGATCTAGCACTGTACGTTGCACAATTAGTGTCTTACAATATTTCACTATGCTTACTTATTTTCTTTTTATTCAGTTACAGTATGTGATTCGTGATAATTTTAATATGTACGTTGAATTGGGAATAAAAGACTCTATTGTGTGCTAATACTTAAGCAGGAGCATGGCGTCAGCCATATTTGTTTACATTAGAACTGGTAACAGACTGAATTTTTTTGAAAACTACATGTCTCTCTTTAAAAAGTATTTATTTTGTGATTCAGTGTAATTTATTTGCTTAAAACTTTTTAATAACTATGAAGGAGTTTCATTAAATATGGTGTTTTTTTTTATAAAGAAATTGAAAATTTCTGGTTCATTTACCATTGGTGAACTTCAGTTCTTGGGGGAGGGGGGGGGGAGAAGGAAACCGTAAAAGATAAGTTGCAAATAAAACCTTAAACATTCAAATATAAATTTGGCGTTTCGAATGTAGTTTACTGTGGTCCTTGAAATATTAGTAAAAAGTTCTTGAAAAGTCCTTCAAATTCCTTGAATTTTAATTGAATGTTGCTGTAAGAACCATGTAATTAACAAAACGTTGATAGACTGTGTTATGTTATAACACATACACATTTATTATATGTCATGTAAATGAAATCAATGTAGTACATTATAAATTTTGTAGCTTTTTCATTTCGTTATTTTGAGCAAGAAAATACGTTTCGGTAAAACATTACTTATATATAGCGGGAGTTGTAAATCACCGTTGTCACTCAAGCCCATTTTCTGTTAATAGTCCATTAAGATTCAAGGTTCAAACCTAAATTACTATTAAATTTTCTTTTAAACATGCTAAAACACCTTAACAAAAATGTAATTGTGACCCAAATAATTGTATTGCACAAGAAAATTTCAAGATACTTTTTAAACTAAATTATTCTTTATCATTGAAACTGCCACTTGTAAAGTTATCATTATTCCAGGAAGGCACAAACTTACAATTTAAACCAAAACTAGTTGTGTAAAGTTGCTGCAAAATTTAGCAAAGTAACCCATCGTTGTGAAGGAAATATCAAATTATAACAAAGAGTATGTGCACAAGATGTAAACAGTTTCGTAAATCTGTATCATATATCAAATTACAGGTCTAATTCAAGAACGCTATACAATTGTATCAGTTAACGCTTACGATGCATGCATGATTATAAATGTTAACTGAAAAACAAATATGTACTTAAATGGATTATATAGGTGTCCCACAGAGATCAATTCTCAGACCTTTGTTTTCACTGTACATAAATTCAATTGTGTCATGTTTCAAATATTTAAAATTTTTCCAGTACGCAGATGACACTCGGTTACTACTATCCCGCCGTGTTGATGAAATAGACGAGAAAATCTCGGAGACAATTAGTGATTTACAAAATATATCGGAATGGTAGGAAATAAACTCGCTGAAACTCAACCCAAAAAAATGCTCATACATGATATTTGTATCGAACATAATATCAAAGAAAATTAACTGCCACAAAGATGCATCAGTAAACGGGGAAATAATACCGGCAAAGAATTCCTATAAAAACTTAGGAGTTATATTCGACAAGAATCTATTCTGGGATAAACAAATATCAGCAAATATCCAGTCGGCCGTTTGAAGCATCTTTATAGACTTAAGAATATTTTAATAACTGAAATAAAATCATATTTGTGCGATGCGTTAGTGCTATCAGTCTTTTAACTACTGTACCGGCTTGTTTGTTAATATTAGCAAAATACATCATCGTATACAGAAGGTACAGAACACGTATTTGAGATATTGTTTTAACCTTAAAGAGCGAGATCATGTCACAAAAGCACTTTTCAATTCTTTTCAACTACCTCTATATTTGAAGTCCATTTTCAAACATTAGTTCACGTATATGGCCGTGAGCGCAAGCATTACACGCGATCATGGTCAATCTGCTGCGAGTTTGCACGTGATCACCAATGGCGGGTTGTATTTATTCGTGTTACGTGCATGCGTTGGCCATCCTGAGTGTACCTGCTCGCTGTCTGTGGAACGCTACATCTCACGTCAGTTATCTATGATGACAGTACAAAAACGAAAACAAATGCGGTATTTTCCTTGCAGTTTTCTTTCAGTTTGTTTACTGAAGAAAGTCGCGTACATTGCTTTAAAAAAAATTAAGTTTTTTGCCAAAGTTGACCTTTTTACGCGGGAAATCAGGCACGTTGCAAAACGTAATATGTGGGAAAATTAACCATGGCTCTTATGACAAAAGTGATGGGACCAAACTATACCAAACGACTCAGCTGGCAAAACGTATCTTGTGGGAATGTCTTAAGCAAGATTTACTATATTAGAAATACTTTTATTGGCCACAGTATAGTATCATGACCTGGCGGGTGAACAAGCATCTATAGGCTGTTCAGTATAAACTGAGCACTGCTTACAATTTCTTGTTAGCCATTATTCCTCCATCTTTACTATTTTAAATAAGACAACTTCCACGTAACTAAAAACTACTCTAAACATTTTGCAACCATCAAAACTTAACCGATAACTCTCCATTTAATACATGATTTTGATTTCTTTAAGTGTTGGGTAGTGTTCACTTTGAAATGAACCGTCTATAGGTACCCAGTGCACATGGTGTGGTGCAGAACAGAGTGGAACTAGTACATAGATTTGCTTTGCGTCTCCGGTAGAATGTGCTAACAGAGCATACACGTGCTGTACTGATTAATTGTATTACTGGCAGAGTACAGTGGTATGAAGCATGATTATTTTCTGTCACATCCTGTGATAAAACTAGCTTATTTATAAAAAAACACAATTATATTATTTATGCTGACTTTTTACATGCATTTACTACCGTAAAAGTAAATATGTTTTGCTGATGCTAAAAAAAAACTCTATAGAGTGTTAAAGTATTTTCAGAGATTAGTAACCAGTTGTTGCACGAGCATGGCACGACTGACCACAAGCTACAATGCCACCGCCACATATATTTATTTTACCATTGTCTCACAAACTTTTAATCCAAATTTCATTGGTTTTTTATACTTATATATAAGGAATTTCTTGGGGGAATGAGAGAACGAAAGATAGATTGCTCGGCAGTGTTGGTAATCACTACAGGCCCAGAATTTTCGCAAATGCAAAATAGAAGCGATAAAATATGAAAGTCTACTATTGCAGCTATAAAATGTAAAATTCTCGGGGAGAGGGCCTAGATCCTGTGTACCGTAGACAAGTGATAGAAGAGGCTTTCCCGACAGCACAAAAATCTGATATTGACTGGACAATTGCACAAAGAAGAGAGGACAATATCTACGAATACACACTGTCTCTTTCCCTCACCCTCCTTATACGTAGACATACAATAGCCAACTTGTGACCAGAGTGTGACAAAGGCTACAGCTCTGATGCCACACACACTGTTGTCAGGCAGTTCCAAAAAGCTTTCGCCTAGTCAGATTTAGAATAAGAACCGAGTGTTCTGCTTGAATATTTGTGGACATTTACAATTTTTTTAATTAAAAGCAATTACTGCCTGCTGTGCATCATCAGCGTTTCGCGCGCACACTCACAACACACACTTAAACGTGCACACACAGAGATAGATAGATTGATATAGATATGATCTGCTGAGCTGTGTTTGCTGTCAATAACAGAAAGTGGCATGTTTGCCTTTGTCGTAGCTATTATTAAAAAAGAGAAAATATATCTTGGACGGTAATTTTGTACCAATCCTGTAAGTACGTGAAGGGCCCCAATGCTACCAAGGAAAACGGATACCCTTAACCCCTTGATATACGTATTATGACGTGCTAAGCGCGTCATGAAACACAAAGGCAATAAAATTCATTGACGTGCAAGACGTGTCACGTCGTAGTTGCTTAGGAACTGTGTAGATGGCTGCACGAATCAGCTGCGCAGGAGACATACACACAGTTAAATGTTCGTCCGATAGATGGCATAGCATGTGACGTTCTTTCGTTGCTTCACACAGCCAAATTTTTTTTCTACCAAGCTCAAGTTGTATTTGTACCACTCGAACATGCCATGTTGTGATTACATACATTTCATTCAAATGGCTGCACTGTTGAAACTTATATCGAACTATTTATTGTTGGTTCTACATTTATTAGGTAGATGGCACTAAATGTACCAAACTTGCTTCCCTTCTCATAGTACCAAATTTTTTTCTGTATAGTTTTTTTTGTGTCGTCATGGCATCAACAAGTGGGACACGTAAAACAATTTTAAAACCTAAAACAATTTGCGACTAAAGTGAAAATGAATCGGATTTTGATTTATCGGCTTCAAGTGAGTAATATATTCCACAATATTCCGAAGATTCATCAGATGAAAGTTTGTGTACGAGTAGTGACGATAACGAGCCACTCGCGCAACGTTTCGCGGGAAGTAAACAAAGAGTTCAACGACCTTCCACGTGTGATGACGGTGCAACTGAACAATGGCAATGGACTGAAACACATAACAATCCCTGGCATTTCCCTTTTACTGGTAATCCTGGTGTACACCCAACTGTTCTTAGAAGTTTAGGTGAGGACATATATCTAATAAATATATTATTTAAATATTTAGACGACACATTCTGTGATCTGATTTGCCAGGAAACAAATCGGTATGCCGCACAACAAATGCATGGCGTGACAGAATCAATGAACAATGGTTTGATACTACTGTTGGAGAAATGCAAGCATTTGTGGCACTGTGCATAATAATGGCACAGGTACAGAAACCCAAACTGCAGATGTACTGGTCATCACGAGCAATTATCCAAACACCTTTCTTTGCTCAAACAATGCCATTCAAGCGGTTTTGTTTGTTGTCGAAATTCTTACATTTTTCCGACAACTCAAATGCAAATAAGATTGATCGGCTACATAAAGTAAGAAGTGTAATTGATTTTCTAAATTAGAAATTCAAAACCATTTTCTTACCTGGTGAAAACATTGCTGTAGATGAGTCTAATGAAATTCAAAGGCAGGTTAGCATTTGTTGTCTTCAACCCCAGCAAACGCGCTCATTTTGGAATCAAGATTTACAAGCTTTGTGATTCAGATTCAGGCTATTGCGTGTGTTTCAAGCTATACACTGGCGAAGATAAAATCAGTGAATTTGCAGCTAACACTTCTGTAGTACTGGAACTTGTAAACTGGCTCGGGGTACACTTTGTATGTAGATAATTGGTACACTTCCCCATAATTGTTCTCAGAACTACTAAAACGCAACATGCATGGTGTTGGCACTGTGCGGGCGCACAGGAAAAACATGCCTAAAGAGTTTCCGCAGTTGAAAACAAAACCTGGGGATGTGCATTCACTGTCATGTAACAGTATGCTAGCACTAAAATGGCACGATAAGAAAGTGGTGCATCTGCTATCTACTGTTACATGAAAGTACTGAAATGACTCAGACGGATAAGGTACGAAGAACAAAAGGAGGTGGAGAAGCTGGCACACCTGTAATCAACCAAAATAGGTCCTTGATTACAACAAGGATATGGGCAGCATTGACAGGCAAGATCAGGTGTTGGCTTGTTTTCCAGTCATGTGCAAGTATGTAAAAGGGTACAAGAAAATTTTTTTCTACCTCCTAGACGTGTGCCTTTTCAATTTGTACGTTGTGTACCAAAAAGTGAAGGGAAAATAAGCTTTCATTCCCAGCCTTCCGTTTAGACATAGCAGAACAATTACTGGAAGACTGTGTGCTAACGGAGTATCGACAGCGCGGTCGCCCTTCAACAGGGATCACACCCACTCGCCTGCAGTCCAAGAAACTTTGTCATTTTCCGGAGAAATACCATTTGCAATTTCATCGAGAGAACAGCCTCGAAAGAGGTGCAAAGTTTGCTACGCAAACAAGAAGTGTAGTGAATCTGTTTACCAATGCAAGCAGTGTGGGGTGGGGCTACATGTTCTAAAGTGTTTTGAAATTTATCACACACAAAAAAATTTCTAGATGTGATACGTTCATAGCCAAATCTATTTCTAATTTTAAAAAATAAGATATTGATCTGTGTAGGTTTTGTAAATGTAATTTACCTTACAAACTATTTCAGCCAAATGTTTTTCATATTCCAGTCAGTAATGTTTTTTTTTTTCATTCAGGGGTTTGTGTTTCAAATATCATTTTGCTCTAAGGTTTGTGCATTGTATATGTGTTACTTAATACAGCCAAAAAAAAATTTTATATAGCCTAATTGCACACTCAACTGAGTACGTATATAACAATATTTCAAACAAATTCAACCAATTTGTGTATACTATATCTGTGGTAATAAATACTATCAGGGAAAAATGGGTTACTTCAGAATATATAATTTTCTCACAATTCTAAGTGCTAAGTACAGTATTCAATTCTAAATCTATCGCTAAGCGAAAACAATATAACTCAAATGTACATACAACAGTTTTTTTTATTTATTATTATTATTGTTTCATTCCAAGAAAATATTACTTTGTTTCAGTAATTAGTAGAACTGAGTAAATTTTCCCATTTTTGTTTGCTTTTGCAGAAACCAAAACTACCTATTCTAGGTTTGTTTAGATTTGTGTGAATATTAAAATTAAAACCGTTTTTATGATGGTATAACAAAGTAAGCCTACTGAAAATATGTTCAAGCCGTATAGTTTAAGTTTCCAGTTGTAGACTATTAAACAAACTTACCTTTTGTGGTAGGCATACCTTTGAAATATCAGTATTAGCCTATTATAGTCATGTGACTATTGTAGGCTATATAGCAAAAATTTGTGCTCTCACAACCTAAACGGAAATAATAAATCAATAAAAAGCGTAAGTAATAAACAAACATGGGTAGGCCTAATTGCCCAGATCAGGTTTAAATATTTTGTTGATTAATTAACACATGTCATCAAACCAGTACAATTTAATGACCGGGAAATATATAGGCGTACGTCTTCTGGCCGTTTCTTTTGGTAATATGTAGGCCTAAATTTTTGCAGCTGACGGTAAGCACAAAATCTCACGTGGACTTTATATTGACTACTTACTTGCTTAAAACAAAAAAAACACGGACATTTTCTTACGAAAAGAATTTATTGAACAGGCGCCTTGAAAAAGCATGTTTACATAGAAGACAACAAGAACCGTAGGTGATTACCCACAAATTCTGTTAAAATAAAAGTTAGGTAATATTTTAAAAATTTTTTGTAGCACTTTTGTCTGGACGGATTACGTACTTCTTATTTAGCGAATATTTTTGTAGACAAGCCAGCTGAAGTTCCTGTCTTACGAATCACGTCTTAATATCCCGTTGTTGTTAGCGATTACAAGCCGCGTATGTTAATCCCTGAATTGCAATATATTACAATTACATACACGCACAAAACATGAAAATAACACTGTACAAGAATCTCAAACGAACACGAGCACACGAGAAGCTCAACCTGAAACACTCGCAACGCAAATGGCCGCTCTTTGTTTTGGTTGCCGGACGTCATAATACCCATTTGCGATTACAGGCTGGGTTTTATAATCCCACACATTACAATATATTACATATATGCACAGAATATTAAAGTTAACACATTATAAGAATCTCAAACACATGCGAACGCGGTAACGTTTCACACTCGCAAATGGCCGTGCTTTGTTTTGGTTACAGGTCGACTGATAATGGTGCTGTTGTTTGTAAATTAGTTATAAAATTGCGCGATTTGAATATAATAAAATAGTTAACTGACTAATGTTGGATACGAAGCCGTGTTATTATATTAAGTTTCCTCCAAAATGCGTACTTATTTTTCACGTATAATACACGCTACTTTCAGCGTCGGCGATGGAAGGTAACCAATTTGTTGATCAGGGCTGCCACTACTACTTCATCAGGTCATATGATCACATCCTGTTGTTTTAAATGGTTGCCACGTGTCTGGCACGTGTTAAGAAAATTGGTAGCATCGGCTGTCAAAACACGGAATTCTTACATGGGATAGACAATACCACGTTGTTGTATGTAAAAATTCCAAAAAGCTTCATATTTAGTTATCTTAGTAAAAAAAATCATAATTCGTCCTTAGTATGTTCCTACGGCTTCAAATTTATTTCTGTAAACCTTGGTGAGTTACTTACATAAATGATATTTTTTAAATATTCTATTATCACTTTGGAGTAACGTAATTTTTTTCAGAGATTCTCACATCAACTTTAGGGGGGGGGGGCACATTGCATTCAGGATTGTCTTATTTTCGGGTGAATATGGTAGTTTAACTAAGTCACACAAAAATAAAACATTTTACGATAAGCACTTTTGTGACAGGGAAAAGATTATTTTTTTAAAAATAATAGTGAAGTGTGTTACATAAGCAAAATTCATGTTTAAGAAATGTTTTTTCACAACTATAAAATGTAACACGCGTAACTTTACCAATAACTTTTTCCAACGTAGACCTTTACCGTGTATTGTTAGCAGAAGTTGCTTGTATTTACCTGTAACTTTTTCTTCTTTATGGAGATTCAAACCCGTGACACTTATCTGATACTCAATGACTATCTGTGCTCTTATATTCTATGTTTTGCTAAGAAGACATATGTAAAATTGTGATGTTTTATTAAGTGCTGGTATCCATTTTCTCTGGTGCCGCCACGGGGCCTATTACACAGTCGCAGAAAGTCTCCGTTGCCGGTGTATGTTTTAACTGCTGAACAACTCCTATCCCCCCTTCAACTCTCCCCTCCACCCCACGCAACTGTAAGTTGTGCAGAAACTCTCTGCCAGGATGTCTACTAGGTCACTAAAGTCACGAAAGTCCCGTAAAAGTCACGATTTGTAAAAAAAGGTCACGAAAGTCCCACAATAGTCACTAATTTGAAGTATATTTTGGTATAAGTCACGAAAATTATTTCTGGGTGTTTGATTCTTGTTGAATCTTTTGTCAAACGTGCATGTTCGCACTACTAGTATTTCTCGTGCACTGTGCAAGAAAATAAATAATTAGTTTGTATTTTAATTATCATAATAATCTTCATAAAGACAACTTAAATGTAGGTATACGTTGATTACACATTTTAAAATTGGACATGCTTCGCGCTATCAGCAGTTGGAGGAAACATAATGAAAATTGTCGCAGTGTTGCACTTGTTCAAAAAATTTTAATTAATTCAGTTTGAACAATTTTTTAAGAAAAAGTCACTAAAAAGTCACCAAATTGTACTTTTACAATCTGGTAGACACCCTGTCTGCTTAAATTCAAGCACGCGTTCGCGTGGCGATGTGACCTCATGTCCGTCTTGTTCGGTGCTCACAGTGAAGTCCCTAAAATCTACAAAAATGAAAGCTTCTCCCTGAAAATGTGCCTCAGAACACACCAGCCAATAACAGCTCGTCTCGGAGGATAATAGGTGATTCGGGATAAAGCGAGCACTCAAAAATGCCCTAATTAATTTCTATTTTCCACTAGTTTATATCATTCTGCTGCATGTAAACATAAACATTAATATTGCCACGTGCTTTTATTTACATAGGCTTGTACGATGTTCACATTTACATTACACTGCTGCGATAAATATTATCTATAATATCTACTCATTAAATGAAGGGGCGCTGTATATATGCTACACTCAACAGTAATCTTAGTTATAAATACCTGCTAGTTAACGTTTTATAACACTGTTTTCTCTGCATAGACTCTAGTTGGTTACGACACACACTGTTGCCATTACTTATCTTGTAAATGCATGCGTAATATATTAATTTGTAATTCAAAACTGCCACTATAAACACACGACACGCACAATCCAAGAATTCAAGTTCCGTTCAGCATACTGCCAAAAACGACGACAACCCAATTAACAAAAACAATCAGTATTGTGTGGAATTGGGGGGAAAAAATGCTATTTATAATTTCAGACTGGTGATTGTAAAACTGTATGGCAAATTTTTTATACTGTATTCAAAATTTACCCGACAAATTGTGGCGTTATTATAAGTTAACGGCTAAATCGCAAGGTCCGTACTGTAGCGAAATGTAAATAGAATTTGAGGTTTAATCGTATGTTTAACAATTTTCTTCTCAGAATTCCAAAAAAGTGAAAAGTAATAAAATTCATTATGGCTACCTAAACCGAGCCTTAACATGTATTGAGTTCGTTGCTGTTTCAAGTACATTGTTGATTCATTTATATGCCTTAAGTTAAAATATCAATTGTCCTTACTGAATTTTTTTGTTAGTTGGAATAAACAAGAGAGTCGAGTTTTTGTGCTGTTCGCATAAAAGCTATCCTTATTAAGTTGAACCAGCAAATGGGCCAATGTTTATAAACACAATAGCTGCATGCCCAGCAAAAGGGCCAGTGTTTATAAAAACAATGGCTGCATATCCAGGAAAAAGCCAATGTTTCACTTAGAATTTTAAAAAGTTAGTTATAAAATTCTATGTCATCAATGTCTAAAAGAGTTGTATATTTAAGTAAAATAAAATAGCACCTTTGTCGCAACACCACAAATTATAAAAATTGATTCAATATGATTTTTGTTCCTGACCAGAATGTGATGCGAGTCCCTTAGTGCTGTTACGGGACGATATGCAGTGGTGATGGAAATGGTAAATGACACTATGACAGTTGGCAGTTGTGAAATAAATTATCACTACAGCAAATTATTGTTGTAGTCAGATTTAGGTTGCAGATGGTACTTGCGTGAACTGTCAGTCATTTTTACAACCTAATGTAGCATAGAGATAACACGAGAGTAATCACCATAGACACAGCATTGTCCTGGAGGGAAAGGGGGGCTATGCCTTAGAAATTGTATATGCATAAACTTCAAGCTAAAAATGGGGAGTCTGAGGTTTCTCTTGCTCAAAAATTTGGATTTTAAGGTGAAAAAAATGGTGGTATTTAGTCAGTTTCCATGCCAAACATTTAAAATATATAAGTACGAAAGTTTGATGTTTTTAAGAAAAGAATTATGTCTTAAAAAGTGAGAATATTTGTTTTAATAAGAAAAATTAAGATTTTAGGCCAAAATTTATTTTCAATTTCAGCAGGTTTGCTTTTTAGAAAGAATTATAAAATATTATGTTAACTAAAAAAAATTATCAAGAAATGAAAAATTAAGGTTTTACATAATTTTTGCAACCAAGACCACCTAAATGAAATTAACACTGGTCATTGAACTAAAGGCTATGCTAATTCTAATAACACTTGCACATACCTGTAACAGTTTCTGTTGTCTCAATTTCAAATGATGAGATAACCAAATTCTGGGAAATTAATTAATTTTTTTGGTCGCTATATTTGCCGTTCTTTTGACTATTGTTTTCCATTGTTTGGTTGTGTTATTTCTCTTAGGGTGTGCATTAAACTAAATATTAGTCTGGCATTCACGGGCTTCTAGACTATTAGTTTTAAATTTTATATTTTGTGAGATAGAAATATTTAATTGGTTGTTAGTCATTATTCCACCAATCAGAAGTTGAGAGCAAATGAAATAATTTTTTGTTAGTTTCTCTAAAAAATTTTCATTAAATGTTTGGCAAAATTTTTAGCAAGAATATATTTTTAGTCTGTTTCCCATACATTCTACTGTTAGAAGAACATAACTTTCTTATACATAGCTCAAGATTTGAAGCCACTGCAGCAAAAATACTCGAGAAATAGTGGTACAGGTTAATGTTTCCTGGGGGAAAAAATGTAAGTAATGTGTTAATTGACTCTGTAGTTGAAACTGTATAATTTCTTGCCTTGAAAAATTAGCTATCACGTCGAAAATCATTTTAAAGAAAACCGCCAGACAAATTTTTGATATCTGCTCTCGTTTAAGTTTAATAAAATAATTTCTGCAAAATTTGTTAAAACAAGAGAACACAGCCTTAAACTACTATTCTATTTCCATCTGCTAGTAGCCTATCCAGCTTTTAGAAGTATGCTTGTGTTTGCGAAAATCACTTGACGAAGAAGTACAGTTGAAGCTGTTATGCACAGCTATATCTTAGATTCTACTGCCCAGCGTAATACAAAACTAATTAAATGCAATACATTTATAAAGGGCCACAGTGTAAAGACCCTGCTGTGGCACTAGACACATTTGTTAGTGTACTGTAGTAGCCCGTATTGCCAGTGCACAGAACAACTATATATATCTAACATTCTTTATGGGGATGGAGCTCCAAAGCAGCGAATTTTCAATTTTTTCCTTATCAAAAATCAAGGATCGACAATCTATAGGTGATACTTTTATACAGCTTCTTACGTTATTACGTTGTTGCAGACTTTCTTAATTTTAGATCTCTAACAGAAAAAAGGAGGGGAGATCCCCCCTTCTCACCAAATTGTCTGTATAAGCTGTCATTAAACTTTATGACTGTGTATTAAGGGCGCAGTTCACCTCGGTTTTCAGCTTCTTTTTTTTATTTTTATATTTGTACCAGATATTTCTTTTCTTGTTTTAAACATAAATTGTGACTGAATCTTCCTCTTAGGAAATATTTGTATATCTCATAGTTTTTGCATAATGAGTCATAAACGTCAAAATTTGCTCTTTACGGTTTTATGTACGCCACTAAGACCAACTGACACACCAAAAGTAAAAATATTCACAGTGTGTAACAATGTTGTAGGCTGTGATTTGACACATATAAAAATAAAAACAAATGTATTTTTTTATTTTTTTAAATTTGTTAAAAATTTTTAATTTAAAAATTTACCTTTTTTTATTAAATACAAAAATATTTTATTCTTGATTTTTATAATGTCAAATCATAGCCTACAACATTGTTATACACTGTAAATATTTTCGGTTTGGTATGTCAGTTGGTTTTAGTGGCGTACATAAAACAGTAAAGTGCAAATTTTGAAGTTTTCGACTCGTTACGCAAAAACTGTGGGATACACAAGTTTCCTAAGATGAAGATTCAGTCACAATTTATGTTAAAAACAAGAAAAGAAATAACGTATCTGGTACAAATATAAAAATTAAAAAAGATGTTGAAAACTGAGGTGAACCATGCCCTTAATGTAAGAAGCTGTACAAAAGTATCATCTACAGATTTTTGAGCCTTGATTTTCTGTAACATGTGAGAAAAGACTCCTTTGTAAAAAATTGTGAAAAGTTTCCTGCTAGGGTGCCCCACAGCACTGTACGTATGTTGTCACCAGTTAAATTGCTTCCACAAAGAACAGTGCAACTTGAAAAGAGCCACCGTTGCAATCCTGTGAGTCCCTTGGTAAACTGCACCATGATGTTCTCAACAAATGGACGTGTAATAGAATATATTTGAGACAAATCTTGACTACATGCTGATGGTTGACACACAGAATAATGGGGATATTACAAATATTTTATTGTGTTTTTATTTAAAAGTATGTTTAATTTAATCATTAATGGTACCACACTTTCTTTATTTGTAAATGTAAAAAAAAAGTTAATTTTTAGCTCAGTAAAATAGAGTACCTCCATCTTCATGTTCATGTGACATCATTGGACGATCATCACTACTGTTCAGGTGTGCGATTTTATTTTGATGACGTGTCTATTGATGTAAATTTATATTTCAACAACCTTTGCAGAAAAAATGCAATTTTAAAATTTTATAATGGGGTTGGGTGTAAAATAGGCCCCTATAGATTTTACGAAGTTAGTTATTTTACAATTGTGATAGATGAAACCATATTCGTAAAATCTGAGGTCTAGTGTACGTCTATGCATGTTCCGTGGTTTAATGCTGGTAGATGTGTGCATACATACAAAAGTGAAACAAATTACTGCAGAGTTTAGGAACAGTGTGTACTCACTATATGCATGCACATGCGCGCGCACACGCATATATAGTGACAACTTTGCGGGCCTGGGTGCAGCCAGGTTCATTTGGGATGGAGGGCTTGAATAAATTAAAGTTTTTTAATTTAATTACAATCTTTATAAACATTTTACATTAAATATACAACACTTGCGATACACACTTTTCAAATAAACACTTACAGGTATTATGTACAGGTAATCTCCCTAAAAGCCTAATTCACTACTCAGGTGTATAATTAATAGTGTCTGTCTCTCTCAAATCAGTCCTCTGACCTAACAAGTTTCTATGTAGAAATATGTTGCAATGCACAGCTACAGTTCAACCTGTTTGTCCACACCTCCGCAGCCTCTCGATCTGCTGGTCCCGTTTCTTCTCTCACTGCCAAGTCCGTTCTCGAAGACTCATCAGCTGAATGCCACAATCATGCACTCTATGT
This sequence comes from Medauroidea extradentata, assembly GCA_003012365.1. Taxonomy (NCBI): domain Eukaryota; kingdom Metazoa; phylum Arthropoda; class Insecta; order Phasmatodea; family Phasmatidae; genus Medauroidea; species Medauroidea extradentata. Next base: position 3,774 of record PNEQ01002117.1, on the reverse strand, counting down.
GCACAGTGGTCCGGTATTTATAGTCGCCCGTGACAACGCCCAGAATATTATCAAGAGTTAGCTGACCATGTTGGTTGATGTAAGCTGAACATGTTAGGTGTTGCTGGAACATTCAGTTACGTCTGAACTAAATTCTTGTCTCGGATGACTGACAGGAGCCCACCCATTCAGAATGCCTGTGACGTCTACTAGGCGCGAGTGGCCCGGTTTGCCAGGGGCGGGAAGATGGGGGTGGAGCGCAGTCTACCGACTCATTTTGTTACTAGAAATAGTGAATAAGCGGGGAGTAGGGAAGGTGGCGTGGCCCACCAGGCTGCCCAGCCCGATGTCCTCGAGCACTGACTCATTACAAAAAAAATGTACATACCGTATTTACCTGAATGCAAGACGAGAGATTTTTCCTCCTGGCAAGGGTCAGGAAATCAAATTCGTCTTGCATTTAAAAATTTAATTTTTTGAAAGTAGTTTTGACACTCATTTTCAGTTTAATGTACTGCAAGATGATGGTTACGCATGTCATATAAGTAACTGATAACATTTCAATCATATTAATATATAAATAAACATAAAAGGCACATCACTACAATTTCACGCAAAGTTGTACACAAACGGCGATCGGCGATGCTTTGTTTTGTTAAAACACGCCATAGATAACATACTACGAAGATCGAAAGACGTAACACCTAGACTAGGAAGTACAACAGGGCGTTTTCCTCAAATTGATTTTCTTAGTATGTATTTTCTCCACTATGCCGTGTACAGTGCAACAACTTGTAGTAACTCAAAGTGTTATGTAACATACTGCAAAGTACATGACGGTAATCTATGGAAAGGTATTGGTTTTTTTTACGCTGCCGCTTGTAAACAAATGTTTTCCTTGTGGACTTACAAAATATAGAAAGAAATGTAAGTACACAAAACATTGTTTTCATGTGATGTGCTTAATATTTTATAGCTGTTTATATTTTTTCCAGAATAGTATAGGTTAAAAACTAGGGGTCGTCTTGCATTTGAGTCGTCTTGCATTCGGGTAAATACGGTATAGCTTCATAGCTTCAACATGTTTATGTGTTCAGTTTTGTTATTATGGAATGTTTTATGAAGTATCCATTCTAAAACTTTTAAAACAAATCTGTAACTATGTACAGTATTTTATCATTTATTTGTGGCTAAACACATTAGAGCTTGTGAATGCGAGTGAATATTTTTAAGCCATAGTTCAACATTCACTGAAGGAAGAATGTTTTTTCTTTCGTACCCTGGTTTCATGTTGTGGTGTGTAGACCCATGTGTTATAATACCAATAATTCCCGACCGAATTACTATGCCAAAAAATGTGGAATTGGTTTCGTCTGTTATAAAATCGGTTTGGCATGTATTGGGTTCTCTACATGCATCATAATTCTTTTTGTATCAGCCGTTCCTAAAAAAAAATATTAAAACATTCACATCATCTTAGTTTTGTATCATATATATTTGTAGATGTGCTAATGTATAAAACTTTTTGATGTTTGTGATTCAGGGCAAGCAGACGGGACTGGCACAGGTAACTATACAGGTGGTCCGGGACCACAGCGTGGTGGGAACTACAGCCAACCAAGTGCCACGCCCAGCTTCCACCCATACAGGCGCATGTGAATATCTTTCATTGCTGCTGCAAGATGATGTCTGTGGCCTCGCCACGTCGCAAAATATTCATCAGTTTGTGTTAGACACTCCACATTATTTGCCACCTGTTAAATTTTGGTATTTGATGTTATGTAAACTTCTTGACTTGACTAGTGTAGTAAATAATTTCAGGATATGTGGTCAAAAAACATGTTCTAGTTGCACTTTTATAGTTAATTGACAAATCATTTTGATGGTAAAATTTTGTGTCAGCTTCCAGAACAGAATTTATGTTACTTGCCTCTAATGACCTGAAATGTATAGGTTTTGTAGCATCGTAGCACTTATATTTTGGACCTTTTGAAGTTTTATTATTTCCATTACTTAGAAGTTTGTAGATATAAATATTCTGTGTATGTATTTTTGCTTAAAAATTCTGTCTTCTTAAAATCACAGCTGTTTACTGTTTAAAGAAGGCACAGTGTTTTCAGTGTACCACTAGCACATTTTTTTTGTTGTTGTTTTGAAATTGTAAGGATATGTAGATTTTAAAATTCATGTCATATGTTCTATAGTTATGTGAATCACATACTGGAGTGCATGTTTATGTATGTTTTAGAGTACATGATGAAAGAGCATATTTTCCCAGTTCTGCAGAAAGCATTTTATGGGTCATAAATGGCAAAGATAATATGTGTGTTAATAATGAGTGTGGTAAACAAGCGTTGTCAATAAATTTCCATTTTGTTATGTAATATTTTCATCTGTTATTTTTTGTCATCCATAAGTTCACCTATCCCAGTAAAAAAAAAAAGTGTCAGTCTTTTGCAGTTGGTCTAAATTAGGGGTGTCCAATTTATGTTCAAGGGCACAGTGTGATGGAGCAATGGTGAATGGAGGGGATGGGATTAATTACAATACACAAAAAAAAATCAAACTTGTTTATTACTTTTACACAGTATACAAATAGACAAGATTTTTTTATTACTGTACTTTTACTGAATTCAAATATGTAATATTATTTGGGAAAAAGAATATAAATTGCCCACATGGTACAGTAAGCATTCCAGTTACAATAGAACCCATATTTAACAATCTTTGAAGTAATGAAAATAAGTTTCATGGTCCTTCGAAAGATATGCAGTAATGAACTATGTTCGACAACATGGAACATAAATTGCTTTTACTAGCAGTCGTTTGTACTTACTTCATTCTGTTTAGATACAACAGAAATCTGATTTAATTAAAAACCTGTAGGCCCATAAATAATTGCTCTTAAATGACGGATGTACCGATAATCGATACCATATCTCTTTTTATGGACATATTTTATACTCTGTGCGTAACTGCACTATGGTAATTTATCATCATATAATGAAAGAATAGTATTCAACGTAACTTCGAAGGTAATTATTTAACACATGGCATAAACATGATGGCTCTAAAGCAGCAGGGCAGAACATGCCTGGCTGTCTTTGTACTGCACCTGGTGGGCAAGTCAAGCTATTTTATTAGACTGTCTGACTTGTGTACAAAGTGTTGAAGAGAGCGCTTATCCTCCTTTCTGGCAGCGGCGTGTTTTCGTATTTATTAATGTATCTACAGCGATGATTACAATTTTTTAAGTGAAGATGGCTCCTTGTAATATAATTATTATGAATAGTTCATTGCTATAAAAGTCGTTACTGTATTTTCCTGCTAGAAAAGGAAACACGAGCCGACGTATTGTGCGCTGTAGGTTAGACATACAAACAACCTCGCTGTACATTTTCCGTTTGTTTTTTAGTGTGTTTTGTTTATGTGCAGCTTGGGTATAATTTTGACCGAAATATACGATAAATATTATTGGTGCACGAGTACTCGAATACTTGAGCAGAGTCAAGTATTTATTACTCTTGTAAGGGTTAGCTATGTTGAACCAAGTATATGTACGTCTATGAGTCCCTGAGTATATCTGCTGGTTGTCAGCGCTCGGCAACAGTAGCTTGTGTGTGTAGTCAGCCCCCTTGCCTAGCGTCTCTCCCGCCTTGCCCCCACCCCTTCGTGTCTTCGGACCTGGAGGCGGGACAGTTGGTAACCAGCAACGAGTGTGTCATGACGTGTTCGGGAGAGGCGGCACTCACGATAGGGTCTTGTCTTGTGAGATGTATTAAATGGGTGTGAATG
>PNEQ01002116.1:30171-51502 GCA_003012365.1 Medauroidea extradentata | reverse complement strand
AAGAGACCAACTTTTTGAGATATATTTTTTTACATCCTCATTTTCATCGGCGTCGTAAGCATTTGATTTTTTTGGGAAGGGGGGGGGGACGTCACTTGTAAAGAAAGTGTACATATAACCTACGTAATAAAGGGGTGTGTAGGAGTCCTCCACCGGGAAATTTTATATTTTAAGGTGCAAAATGCTGCTATTTAAAGAGTTTCTGCATCAAAATATTTAATATACAACTGAAGGAAATCTTAATCTTAAAAAATCTTAAAAACTACGAAATTTTTTGGGTGGGACGCGTCCTCTCCGCCCCCCCCCCCCTCGTTTACAACGCCCCTGCTCTGAAATAATCATTGACGACCCCTAGTTATTTTATGACGCGGTGGTAAAGATAAAGGTGTATTGTACACGCCTAAACCTTTTAAAATGTTCTGCTCCAAGATTGTCTAAAAGAAACTATCAGAGATACATGGAGGAGCTGAAATGTATGTAATAACACGTTGTGGCGTTCTTCGAGTGTTGTTACTTTGCAGACATTACTCACGCTAAGCTCTGCACATCTCTTGCTGGGCGGTCTACGCAGGCCGAGGGTGTTCAAGTTCGATAAAGTCATGATTTAGCGGAAATTAATTGATCTACTTAAATGAAACAATTCACTGTGAACTTGCATCCCGTGAGGTATGCAATAAAACATAAAAAAAACAGCGTGATATTTTGAACTTTAAAAGCATCAAAATCGCAAAAGTACAGAAAAAAGTTACAACCTCAGCAATTTTTTTTTTTTTAAATAAAAATAATTAGCGGGATTTTTTGAAAGGTTTTATTACGTAGACCATAGTATGTTATTTCACATACATAAGTCAATTGGTTTTCACTATTTTCATGGCAGCAGAACATGCAAATTTTGACTTTGACGCACCGTTATGAGAAAACTACGCTTTCTAAAATTGTTTTGTTAGAGGAAACTGTACTTACAAGTACCGTCTACAAAACTAACAATATTTTATAAAAATATAAAATTATTTTATTGCACTTGAACACCCTTACGATGTCTATACGCCGAATGTAATTTTCCGTGTTTGATGCGCGGAGTCAGTGAAGAGATAAGGTTCAGCTTCCCACACTCGACGGTAACAACACCGCTTATATTCGCAGCGCTCCTAACTGGCGTACAGTGTTTTCCTACTACTCATTTTCCTGTAGGACTTAAAACGGCGACCCTACAACTTTATTTGTGGAAAGTTTGTAGTAAAGTCCGTCACACGCTTCCAACGTTGTGTTTTACGATTCCGGGTGTTTTTTTTTTTTTTTTTTTCAGTTACAGCTGTCTAAAAAAGCCGTTTTTAGCAATTTTGAGCGGCCCCAAAAACATGTTTCTAATAAGCATGCTGCATTTTGAAAATGATAGAAGCCTAGTTTTAATAGTGTGTTATTTTCGTATATAAACATATTGTAAATAAGTTTAGTTGGTTCGCGTAGAAAAGAATAGGCGCGCGCTCTCTACAACACCGTTCATGTTTCAGGGCTTTATAAAGGCGTACTTCATTTATGAACAGCCTATGTAAACCGTAGCAGAAGGATGGGCCTGTACAAACGAGCTGAAACTAAATAAAACAAAGCAGGGTCACAAAAACTGCCTATACATTTTTTATTAAATAAAAAGGGTGGTTTATACGTGACTCTCTTGAGAGCATTTTTTTGTTGGTTTGAACTTGTGTTGTCTATTGTCTTATGTTGTTCACTGTTTATTGTCTATTTCCATCTTTTCTAATATTAGGAATCTGTTTCTATATTGGATGAGTCGGGAGGAAAGGTACATGCTTTGAGGGGTGATAGTATTGGTGATTCTGAACAAAATGTTTATTAGAAACTTATGCCCATTTCTTAACCGTTTCAAAGAAACCGAATGAAAACAACAAGGAACGGGATAAGTGCAGGTGATGGTAAATCACGATACTGTTAACCTACGTTTTGTTTAATAATGTGTACATTTCCTCACAAAACATATTCAAACACTCCACCACCGACTTCAATTCATTTTGCTGCTCTGATAGACAGCTGTTGTGTTGCTGATCTGTGCTGAAGTTGAGCAGCAATAATCGTCTCGAGCTAGTTGTAGGGCTGCGTTCTAGTGCCTGAAGAATGATCTCCAACTTCACTAAGAGCTTGTTGTACGGGACGTTCGGATACAACATTTACGCTGGGAAGCGTACCACGGTCACGCAATCCTGCAAACACCCTGCTATCTGGAACTCTGCGATTAGGAAATCGTCGTTCGTACTCACGAACAGCGGCTCTGGAATTCCCATCGGAGAAACCGTAGACAAACGTCATGTCAGCATACTCTGCATGTGTGAAGACCTGTGGCATTTTTGACTACACTGAACTGTATTCACTGTACACGTAACAACACTGTAGTTCGCAATACTAGGGCAAGCACTGTAGGACTGAGACTGAGGTAAACAACTGCACCATGCTTAGAGCGCCACCGTGTGGAAATGTACAATATTACACATAACATACGATAACAGTAGCGTGATTTACCGTCACCTGCACTTATCCCGTTCCTTGTTGTTTTCATTCTGTTTTTCTGCAACGGTTAAGAAAAGGGCATATTTTTATTACAAACATTTTGTTACCATTACCCCTCAAAGCATGTACCTTTCCTTCCGACTCACCCTGTATTTGTCTCTGTCTTTTGTGTCTGGGAGTTGTGTCGGTATTCAACAGAATTCTATCTCTAGAATTCTTTGTTGTCTAACATAACAATTACTTAAAAAAAAAAAAAATAAAATAAAATAAAAAAAAACCTTGACTGAATTCCTTTCGGGTTTCTTTTTTCCCCCTATTTTTTGTGTGTTTTATATTTTGTTTTTTTTTTCATGTTCGTTTTCGCACTTAGTCATTCAACACAGGTTTGATCAGCAAAACATGAGCAATGGCGTATGTCCACAAACCAATACATTCAAATTGTAAACTCCCATTGCAACATGCATTTAAAAATCTCTTAACCATTTCTCATATCCTAAAAATGGACCGAGCGAGGTGGCCGCAACGGTAACACTTTGTTGGACTCGCGTTGTTGAGGGCCCGTGTTCGATTCACGGCTCCGGCCACCTGTTTTCCAAGGTTTCGCTGTGGCATAAACTACTAAATGGAATCACGTGGCCATTTAGTTGACCAAATGTACCAGTTGGAACGCGGCTTTAGTTTTCCAAAACGTGATGCTACACTAACCGCTGTTGTGACGAAGTCGTGTTTCGATTTGCCAACTTGTCATTGAAGGTTACAAGTTTGTTAGCGGAGCGGCGCTGACCGTGAAGTTAGCCGCGTGTCTTGACGTCACCGCGCGAGGCGTGGGATGACGTCACCTCAACCCACCAGCATCAACGAGCGGGAACGCAAATGCAGTGAACAGCTCGGGTTTGACGTGATCTCATTTTGTCACCGGCTCGTTCCAGTTCCACCCAGGGGCGTAGTTTTGAATCTGTAACGGTCTGATTTTTTTAAACGGTGTTCTTAGAAAGGTTCCAGTAAGCAGGATCTGCCATCAGTGGCGATTAGCGCTTCTTACGGATTTTATTTTTAAAAGTCCTGATACAGCGTGCAAGTTTAATTTATCAACACCTTTTTTAAGGCCTTGTTACGGAGTTTTGTAGTGATTTCGAAAATATTTTTTTTTATTGCTACCTAATACTCATATCAAAATTTCGCTGCACAGTTTTGACACTTACATGTTATAATTTGTAGCTGAATTTTTTTTGTAGAATTATACTGAACGGTTTTTTAGATTTCATTACCCAAAGTACCACGTTTTTCGTCGTGAAAATAAGCAAAAATGAAGGAATTTTTTTTTTTGCTTGCGAATGGTACATTATTTAAAAAAAAAAACGCATCCACAGTATTGTGCATCGTGTGATTACACATTGACTAAAATTTTTTCAAAACTTTTGGTTTAAAAAATATTTGAGTTATTGGCACCAGTCTGAAAAAAACTCAGGGGTAAGAGTGCGTTGTATATAATTTCAGCGCTAAAAGAATTAGTTCAGAATTGTAGGTTTGTCGAAGCCAATTTGGGGGAAAAAAACAGCAATCTCAAACAGTAGTTTTTGCCAACTTTCTGAGCAAACATTTTTTTTCGAGTAACATATCTGAACAACAATATCTGACGCCGATATCTCGAACGTTTGATTGCGACGCAAGAGGTCACACTTACCAAATGCATCATTCCCGGTAAATGTTTGCACATAAAGTTGGCAACTATCGCTAAGATTAGTTTTGTAGTTTTTCTATATTGACTTTCAAAAAACGTAGATCTCAGCACTTATATTTATCGTCCTGCATTCTAAATTATTAGAAATATGGTGTTTTATAAATCCCTAATAGCAAAATGCAATTTGGTTGTGTTATCCATTTGGAATGATGTTATTGTGAATAAGATGTGGAATTAATGTACCTCTTTCTAATAGAAGTGTCAACCTTCTACCCAAGCTGTGTGTGTGTGTGTGTGTATGTATATATATATATCGTAAACTTAATTTAAAAAAAAATAAGTTCCGGGCGATTCGGTGCCGCGCTTATTTTCGCATGTGAGAGAAGGTTCTGGCCAGGCGAGTTTTCTCGGGGGGGTTCCCGTTTCCCCTGGCCTTTCGTTCCGTCGTCGCTCCATCCTAAACTCAAACCATTGTTCTGGCTAGCAGGGTAACGCGCATCTCTGCCATGTAGAGTAGACTTTTGTTTTTACAACGGCCTGTCATCCATTGTAACCCCTGCTTGCGGCAGAAAATACTGTATGGCGTGATATTTTTGCTTTATCCTGTGTTCCGTTCTCTACTCACGCCTCGAAATTTACATGCTGAGAGTAAAGCTGGATTCACAACCACCACTTAGCGTACGCGCGTACGTACGTGTAAAAGTATAGACACGAAGCTTAGCGTGAGTATTCACGTAATAGTTGATAAACTTTCTACTATGTACTTACGCTAAGTGATGGTTGTAAATGCATTATGTACAAAAGTTAAAACTTAATTATTACTTTATATTGAGATATCATTTATTTTGTGGACATACATTATTTGATTTTATTAAAAAAATAAAAATAAAGTACTGTAATATATTACCGACGTTTTGTTAAGGGCTTGTTCATCAGTTTTTTTTCAGACTGGTGCCATAAACTAAATATTTTTTTAACCAAAAGCTTTGAAAAAATTTGAGACAATGTACAGTCGCACGATGCACAATACTGTGGATGCGTTTTAAACAATACTGTACCATTCGTCTGCAAAAAAAATGTGTTCTTTATTTCGGCTTATTTTCACGACAAAAAACGCGGTACTTTGGGTGACGAAATCTAAAAAACCGTTCAGTACATTGCCACAAAAAAAATTCAGCTACAAATTATGACATATTAGTGTTAAAACTGCGGAGCAAAATTTTAATATGAGTATTAGATAGCAATAAAAAAAATATTTTCGAAATTACTGCAAGGAACAAGTCCTTAAGATATAAACAATTTCCACGCATGTCTAGATTAAATATTGTTGTGAATCCAACCTCTAATACTTAACGTTCGTGCGTGTGTCAGTACGTACTTTAAGTGTGGTTGTGAATCCGCCTTAAGAAGTAGTGGGCCTGGCGCGAGAGACTTGCTGTATGTAGCTTGCTATGGAAAGTGTTTTTCTGACTTTTCCACGTTGCCGTAGCAGAGAAAATATCAACCGTAATTGTAAAACAATATCATAGAAACCTGCATTGGACTTTACCACATACTTTCCACAAATAAAATAACAGGGTCATCGCTTGAAGTCCCGTTGAAAAACAGTTTCTACGGAAACACTGCAGCTAGTATAACACTCTGCGCCTAGAGGCGATGAGGTGTTTGCCTGACGTGTTATATTCGACTTACAGCAATTCCTTTTTCCGTTCCTCGATCGTAAAAACAGCTAGCGTCCACTATCTCTTCAATGTTGGCGGTTCTGAGAAGTCGTAAAATGATTCTACGTGACAGGCGGTGTAATGTATGGTTTCTGCTGTACCGCACCATGCCTATACTCAGGGTCGGATTTAGCTCTAGGTTTTTTTTTTTGGAAAAAAAAAGGGGGGGATTCCTAAAAAAGTAGCTATACACACTCCCCGAGTCAAAGAAGGAAGGGTCCGGGGGCCCTCCCTTGAAAAAAAAATACCCGGGGGGGGGGACCCCTTCGTTTGGAAAAAAAATTGTTTTTAAGGGGCAAAATGGTGTTTGTTAAGCATTTCCTAAAGAAAATATTGGAGTGCCCTATACATGAAATAAAAAATAGGAGGGGGAGCACTGCTCCCTCAACCAATCGGCACTTGGCTATATCAGTGTTCATGATATAACTGTAAATATGAACAGAGCAGAATAGTATCTATACTGTTATTTGTCAGGATTTAATGCTTGCAAAGATGCAGGCGAATCTGTCAAAAGAGCTGATGGATGGCAGTGTTGTGTTGCTGATAAAGGAACTCTATTAGTACACGTGATCCGATACGTCAGTTGCATAGCCCATCATACCGGAGTTGATAAAATTCAATGGATTGGTTTTGAGGTCCGACCTCTGATCCTCTGTTAGGAAAGAGACACAATGGAAAAGGGAAAATCGTTGAAAAATTGTAGTACAGTAGTTGTCTGTGAAAATAAGTAATTTAGTGACAGGGTTTTCATAACTAAATTCATTGTAAGTTGTTTTTGGTACATTTAAGTTGACAATTATTGTAGTACTTACAGTGTCTAAAATATTTTGATAAAACAAATTTTTGATCCATATTAATTTTCTCGAAGTAAAGGAATAATGGCAGTCTACCACATTTAGCTTTCCAACTACAGTATTTTCATCAATCAATGTATTTGGGTGTTGTTTACCTTGTTCTGCACATTTGAGGCACAGGTAAGGGTGCAATATGGGCGATGCTGCTGCAAGTGTCTAAGGCTGCAGAACTGGTGCACAGTGGTTCCATTGAGCAATATTCACCTCGAGGTCCTGTAGTCATTTTGTTTGTTAGTGACCTGTATATCCTGAGGCCAGAGCAGCATTTAAAAATTTTTGTACAGAATTTTGAACAGCTATGGAGCAGGCTTTTTATATTCACGATCTTTTGAGTTTTATTAACAAGTCCATTTGAAACATGTTTTGTGTCTCGCTAATACTGTGAACTTGAGTGGTTACGTGGAAAAAAAGAAAGAAACTTGTATCATAGTTGTCAGGTAGACACACATCTGCACAGTTGTAACAAAAAAAATATGTTTACAGTCTTACAGATTTTCAATTTAATAAAAAAGTAATGTGAAATGTTTTCAAATGATCAGTGCTTGGATTAATTTTTGTCTTAATATTGTGAACACTTAAAAGGCCCAGGCATATGGTCACACTGACTATGATAACATTGAATGAAATCTGTTTTTAGTAAGTCCATAACAGACAAAATATTTATAAAATTATCCAGGGACTTGTTTATCAGAATTTATATTAAACCAATTGGTTAATCATTTTTCTTCGTTGAGTTTTTTACAGTTTAAATCACTAGTAAATTATAATAAATTTGTATGAGGGTTTTCCTGTCAGGGGCATCATTTAAGGGGCGGGGGGCAACCTCCCCCCTGGATTTAGAATTTTAAGTGTATAGAATAAATTTTTTTTAAATTTATATAATGCTAACTTAAGCACATAAAACTGAAGTTATACATGCTGAATTAATAAAAAAGATGCAACAAGGTCACTGTCGCCGAAAAAAAAAAATCTTGCCCCCCTCCAAGGAAAGCCTGAAATGACGTCCCTGTTTCCTATGCGTCTTCTGAAGTGCTGGGAGGAAGTAAATGGATTCAGATCACTCAGAATTCCCTGCAGCAAGGTGTGTGATGCCTGCTGGCCACAGGAAATGTATGTCTGAGCTGGCAGTAATGTAACGCCGACTGGCTTCGCTCTGTCAGGTGTCCATTGAATGTTGCACTTTGCTCGCAGCAGTTACAAGTGCAGTGTCTACTTGCATTTTCTTTCTGTTGCACATGGGATAGCAATTCCTTGAATTCTGTTTCTGTGCCTTTTTTGTTCTACAGAATAATGTAACAAATAAGCAGTCAAACTGTGTGTTACATTAGTAATAAGTCCAATTTTAAATCGTATTCTTTACTCTTTCTATAGTTTTGAAAGTGTTGTGATATTCTCTACACATGAAGTTTGTGTAAGGGAATGTTACGATGTGAACAAATTTTTATAACTGCACTCTACTTTCTGTGGATAAACACAAATTAGTTGGAATGTCAAATAAGTTTTAAATGTACGTCTGTATTCTTTACGAGTAAGGAACTTATGAGTTTTGTAAAATAACTGACGACATTGTTAGTATGAATCAAATTAGCCAATTTAATGCTGCAGTTTACAGAATATATTGAATCCTAAAATTATGTCCAGAGCTGTTAGCTGTAGGTAATAAATTAATTTTGGTCTCTACGTGCACCTTAAAATGTGGTTGTTTGAATGGAAAGTGTAATAACTATCTTAGGTTTCTTAAATTTTAGACAGTGTTTTTAATGCTTAATGAAGTTGTTGATTTTAATTTAGACAAACTAAAATAACCTACTGTAATAATAATTGAATAAAATATGTGGAAGATAAATTTGTTTGTGCAACATAAGTAAGTTGCCGGGTAGCGTGAGGCTCGGGGCAGCAGGAATCTGAATGGTGTTCTTTTACAGCTGCAGTTTAGGTGTGGTAGTTTAAACATGGCATATTACATTGTTTGAAGAAGCTAACATAATGACTATTACAAGTTCAGTATATGTACTTGCAATGTAACCAGTTCAAACAGAAATATTACAAAAAAATTATTTATTTAGGCAATGTTAATCACTGCACTTAAAATTTCCTGATTTATGAGAAACAACATACAAATTTTTCTTGCTTTATTTGTCCCTTACCAAAGTCGTCATTTTCAGTTGACACAAAAGTTTAGTTTCAGGCCACTCCAACAAAAATTACATACTTATAAACTTCTGCGCAGTAAATTTCTTTCTTGCCTTTTAACATAAAACATGTTTGAGTCTATCAGTGTAAATGTTAACAAGATCAGTTCTGAGGAGTTCAGTCAACTTGTTTAATCTGTCATGTGACATTGTAAATCAAAATTGATTCATTACAACTGACAGTTAAAACCCATCTTTTCATTTTCACAGTTCGTAATAACAGGTTGTGCAAAATACGAGCACAGTGAAATTGCTGCATTTGAGATGATGTTATATCAATGTCATATATCTGCTGCAAGCCATCTTGTGTAGTGAATGATTTATTACTATCTACAACCTGATGCTCTCTGAGAAATGATGACAGGTGTAATATTTCATTTGCACAACTAAAACGAAGATGCTTGCTGCATTTTCCGACAAACTCGGTAGCACAAGATTTTGGTTTCGTGATGTGCTGTAGTTAAATTACAAAGAAACTAATCTTGAAGCAATTTATTTTTAGGAAGCAGCCCTCTTTCTCTAGTTTCATGCAGAATCCATCAGTAATGCACAAAAATGTGGATATTCTAAAATTCTTGCACAATCTTACTTTTACTTGCAATAACAGAAAGTTTGTTTTTTACATCAAAATACTTTGTGTCAAATTATGTTTAACTAATCGAAATGAATACATCAATTGGAAAGCAACTTATTGTTGAGCCAGGTATGATAAAAAATTAATTTGATATTTATTAAAAGCAGTTTTCAAAGAATGAAAGTGGGGTAGTAAGTTAATAGCAGCCTGATTTAATAAGCATCTGTTATCTATTCTAGACATCATTCGACGGAGCATTTCTCAAATGATTTTAATACATTTTGTTACCCTGCTCAAAGGCAATTATTATTTTTAAAATTATAATTGCCATGAAAACGTTGCTAGTAAAATGTAATGCTGTCATGTTTACATAAGATTTATTTACTATGATACATTGCTTACAGAACATCCTGCAGTACTAACAAACCATCATGGTTTTATGAAACTTCAAACTTATTGATTCAGGGGATGCCCCTCTTTCCCAATGAGACACAAGACACCCATACAGGGAAAGTTACTGTGATCTGTTAAATACCTTATTAAAACTTTGGGGTAGAATTTTAAACATGCTGATATTTTGACTGACTGTTGCAGGTATTCGGTACTCCTCTGACGTAAACAGAGATGAGGTGAAGGCTCTCTCTGCCCTGATGACCTTCAAGTGTGCCTGCGTGGATGTGCCGTTTGGAGGTGGCAAGGCTGGCCTAAAACTCAATCCAAAGGAATATAGCGAACATGAGCTGGAAAAGATCACGAGACGCTTCACCCTCGAGCTGGCTAAGAAGGGCTTTATTGGTATGTGACAGATAATGTATTTTGTATTAAGAGTACATTAAGTCGTGACGCAAGTTATTTGTCTGCTGTTTTTACTAATTGCCATAAATACATGTCGGTAATATTTTGTAGTTTGTTTTTTGGCGTACACATTTAAAAAATTTATTTGGTTTGTCTGCCTAAGTACTTGAAAAAGGTTTCAGAGCTTCGGCAGACAGTCTGTTGTTTTTGGTAGAAGCCGAATTGAGTTGTGAATGAGACATATTTTTATTTATAAATGTAAATTGCAGGTTGTTCTATTCTATTGTAAACACTGTTGTTATACATAAAAATGAGATTGTTTTGGAAATTGAACAAAAGACCCTAATGTACATAAAAAAATTTTTCTGCATATTATACCACTTGTAGATAAAGGGTTTATTTTATTAAAATTACTGATTTATAGTTTTTGGCAGTGTAAAGTATTCCTTTGTGCAATATATACATTTTCTAGTGTAAATTTTCAGTCTGTGAACATAATACCAAGTGTTCTGTAATCAATATTTTATGTTCTCATTTAATTTTGGTGGCAGCTGAATTTCTGTACTAGTTACAGTATGAAGAGTGTTTGAGCAAGATGTTTTGTACAGGGCCTGGTGTGGACGTACCAGCTCCCGACATGGGAACAGGAGAGCGGGAAATGTCTTGGATTGCCGATACATATGCCAAGACCATTGGTAAGTCCTGAAAATGCTGTCAAGATGGTGTCTCGTACACCTTTTTTAAGATGAGCTAATGTTTTATTTTGTAGATGTAGGGATTAAACAAATTTTCTCCTAATTCAATTACTTTTTGATGAGAGAATTGAGTATTTTTGTGTATTACCGCTACAAGTTTTGTATTATTAATATTAATAATAATAAAAATAATATTATTATTTTAACTTCAGAATGGTTATCATATTGAGTTTGGTGCAGAATATTTAATTTTGTTGCAAATGTAAATTGTTTTACATGTGCATTATGTTTGGAAATACACCAGTAGTGGCTGTACTAAAAATAGCGTAGGCTGTTAATTTCATCTAAATTTTTTTTGTGAGAAACCTACAGATACAGTATTTGAGCTTTTTAGTGTTGCTGCTCTTTGAAGTGGTTAGTGAGGTGAAGTGCAAAGATTTGCTGTCTCTCATTCACCACACATGTTGGGATGAATAAGGAACAGGGGTGAAAGGCAAGGGAATTGATATGGGAATACACTGAGCGAACCTTCCAGCCAATGGCAACATTTGGCATATTTCTCATTTGTAATTGTGCAGGATCCCACTAGGAATTGAACATGAAATGCTATGGTGAAAGGTGATAATTGTAATGACGACACTACTGTGACTTTCCGTCGAGTGAGGTGGAGCTCGGAAAGAGAGATCTGTAGTTGGAATGTGTTTTCAGCTGTTGGTCATTGTTTTAAAAAATGTTGATCATACAGTAGTAATAGTAATTAATTTGTTGTGTATTTTACTATATTTGGTGACAAACATACAAAAATATTTCTTTACTTGTTATAATAATGTTATAATGCGTGTAACAGTTACATAAGTAATCATGTAAAGTTTAGTACTACACAAAGAAACTGTTTATATATGTTAGTGCTACTATTTAAAACACTGGATTGTATGGTACACACGGTCAAACTACAAAGATTTAAAACCGTTATCTTTATGTGGCTGGTAGACAGTAAATACACTATGTGTAGAGAGCATTTGTCCAGCACAGTGGGAAGTTGTAAATTTTGAGTTACACCATGTGCTTTTCTAAAGTTTGCAATTCATTCATAGTTCTTAAATAGTATTGCCTGCAGCTTATATTTTCATGTGGATTGCCATTTTTTGCTTAGCTGCAAATATAATTGAATGGTGTTGATAGGCCACCAGGACATCAATGCGCATGCGTGTGTGACCGGCAAGCCTATCAACCAGGGGGGCATCCACGGCAGGATCTCTGCAACAGGCCGAGGTGTCTTCCACGGGCTGGAGAACTTCATCAACGAAGCTAACTACATGAGTATGATTGGCACAACTCCTGGCTGGGGTGGCAAGACTTTCATTGTACAGGTATGACCTATAACTACAGTCAAACTGGTTGCTAGTTGTCAGTAGTGATTTTTTTAGCCTGCCTTCCCAATAAAAAAGTACCTATTTTTATATCACCTTCCTGTGTGTGTACATGTGTGCAGGTGGAAGGGTGCATGAAAAAGGGGGGTAGGGGGGCACGAGGTCATGCATGCATGATTACCTTCAGCCTTCCCCTAAAAAGTTTTCAACCTGTGGACCAATTGTCATCAAACCATACAACTTTTTCCATCACATAAAAATGCAAGGAACAATTTTCCAAAATGGTATCAGGTCTGAACACTTTAATACTAAGTAAGGTAGTGTGACTGACATTTGTTCATGCTGTGTTTAGTAATAGAACACCCACTCACTCTAGTTTTCACAGATTTCTCATGACATGAATTCATAATCGTTCCAACATGTATTTCAAAAACTACTGGACCTATTTGAAGGAAATTTAATATTTGTACTCTTTGTTATGGTCAAACTTTGATTTAATTAGTCTTTATTGTTGTCGGTTCACCACATTACAAGATTGCATGAAGATACTATTTCATATGTTCAGATTTTAATTTTAACTTTTACTGTTAATTCACATTCATGTTGAGGAAAGTTGGCTAATTAGTTATGCTGGTAACGTATCATTGTTCACAACAAACCTTTGTATGAATATTAATAGTTTCCCGTTGCATTGTCATTTTGGCAGACTAAATTTAACTTCTGTACTAGTTGCACACTATGTTCAAAAAGTGCTGCATGATAATTTTACACAAGCAAATGATAAACCAGCAAATAGCAGGCATTGCAAATGCCATGTTTCTGGTACACTGCAACAAAGTTGGTTGTATTGTATATCAAAATTTTGTTTCCTTGTAGCTGTGGTGTAGTTTAGTGGTTTCTATATCTTACTGGTATTAAAAAAAATATATTTTTTCCAGTGTTTATTACCTGTGGAGAATTATTATTGTGTGTGCCTAAAATGTTCATGTTAAAATGAAAATGTGTGATGCAGTTTTATGTGTGCATGCGCAGTCGTGTGTGTACGTGTCTAACAATTAATATGTTTGTGCATGTTTGTGTGGGTGTGTGTTAGACACACACACACACACCCCTCCTTTCCATCACTCCATCTTTTACCCTTTCTAGTAAGTTAAATGGAACTATATAGACTACTTTGCAGTTTCAAATTAATTTTTTTTTTGTTTTGAAAAATTAAATTACAGAACTTTCAGGAGTTTAAGCTATAATGTTAATGTAATGGTGAACAATTAGATTAAGTTATCTTTATGGTGTGACATGATCTTAAGTAAAAAATTTTTCCAGGGATTTGGTAATGTTGGGCTGCACACTATGCGGTACCTGCACCGTGCTGGAGCGAAATGCGTTGGAGTCATTGAACGTGATGGTTCCATATATAATCCCGAAGGCATTGACCCCAAGGTAAAATAATACATAATAATCTCAAGGACTTTTTTTTTTCCAAAACAGCAAATTTTCATTTTCTCCCAAGTTAACTATTTTTGTCTAGGAAGAAAGTGTTTCAACAAGGTAACTTTGATGGTGCCAATTGTTCTACATGCAGACTTCTAAGCACACAAAATGTCATATCTCTAAAATATGTAACTTTGGTGGAGCAGGATTGGGTATAAAGTGAGTTAAATCGGTTATCAGAATGTTGAAATCAGGTGCCTGCAGTCTTAAAAACTTAAAATTTTATTTTATTTTTTTGCAAAAGAAATAAAAGTGTGTAAAAATATTTTACGCAAGTTTTTGAATGACGCTTAAGAATTCAGCAATAAGTGGTTAAAAAAAAATAAAGAAATAAAAGTTAGGGTCAAGCAGTAAAAGTATACGTTTTAATTTTACTTCTTGTAACGTCGCACATTTTATGTGGTGCCAAAATGTTTGTTCAAATTTATTGAAAGTGCACTGTACCTTGACAAATTTTGTAAAATTTAATGTACTGTGTGGTGAGCAACTTAATGTGGTGTGCAGCAACTGGAGGATTTCCGCAACGACACTGGCAGCATTCTCAACTTCCCAGGGGCCAAGTTGTACGAGGGAGAAGATCTCATGTTTGAGCCTTGCGACATCTTCGTACCTGCGGCCACAGAGAAGGTTATCAACTCCGAGAATGCTGGCAGGATTCAGGCTAAGGTGCGTATGTCCTATTTTTGTTAGTGCTTGCTTTTCGTCATATTTGTGAAGCTTCTGCAGAATACACCAACTTCACATCAGATCATACATTTACAAGCTTGCTTCATAGTTGGTTGGTTGCAAGATGGAATGCTTTAAATTATAAGTTTGGCTTCAGTAGTTTTCTCTTCTCATCTATAGTTAGTCTTCTTGTTGCAAGAATGGTTCTTAGAAGTTCTCAAGTTATGTACCTATTGCTTGGAGCCATTTCTGTTTTAACAGAATCATTTCTGAGAGCATTTAGAGCATTTCAAATATTTGGTTTTATTCAAAGTTCAGATACTTAACACATTCAACCCCAATTACCTTTGTAGCAACGTTGTATGCTGGCCCAGCAATTTTAATACATTTCTTCCATATTTTACATCACAAAAGTAAAAAATTTATTTTGTCCAAACCAAAAACGTTAGAAGCATGAAAATTTTACAGCTTATAAAGTACACTCTCTAATATTGTTTTATGGTGTGATATCTTGTATCACACAAACCTTTGTGCAATGGAACACCACACTTTTTGCAAAACCATCTGGTTTCACTAACTTTACTGTTCTTCATCCATACTCTGTCTCTTCTTGTGTGTGTCCTATCAGTTTTAGTTGCAGGGAAATGTAAGAGGACATGTTCTTTCCTTTTTCCATCAAGTCGGTACGGAGGATCTTTAGCTGGGGCTCATCTGGGGGGTGTAACCACTGCTGAGGAACATGAGAGACTGCTTGATGTTGAAGCTGGTGATGAAGGAACTTCAGTAATATCATCTAGCTGAACAAACTGCCGGGACACAGATTGCATGTACTGATGTACTGAAGGAATGTTAGTTTTTTTTGAAGGATTTGACTTGCAGAATAGCACAAATGAATTGAAAAGTGTACACTGCAGAATATGGAAAAACAATTTTTTAGACCACTTGACAGTTTTTCTGATGAAGGGATAAAGTGCTAGATGCTGATCAGCATTGTCCACACCATGCATGTATTTATTGTAATCTACAACACACACTGGCTTCATTTTCTTGCATCCATACCTATTCACCACTTCTTTCATGTCTGCTGAATGCATTGTGGAGATCATATTTATTACTCTCTTGTCACACCATGCTGTCAGGAGTACAGGTTCTTATCTTGTAAATGTCATTTCGCCTCTTTGAAGTAGCGATGACTGTTGTTTGAATTCTTTGGGTAGTCTTCTATTTTGTCTGATTGTGCCACATGTTGTTTGTTTTGAATGAAGATCCTTTGACAGTTTCATGCTGTTGTAATAATTGTCCATGTAAACTTGGTATCCCTGGTGTAAATATGGTTGTAGCAAATGTAGAACCATTTCGTCCAACTTCATTCCACTTCCATCATAAATAAAAAATTTACAAATGTAACCTGATGATGATTCACACACCATTCTTACCATTATCCCATAC
Source organism: Medauroidea extradentata (assembly GCA_003012365.1). Lineage (NCBI taxonomy): Eukaryota > Metazoa > Arthropoda > Insecta > Phasmatodea > Phasmatidae > Medauroidea > Medauroidea extradentata. The sequence continues at coordinate 35,494 of PNEQ01002116.1, read as the reverse complement.
TTCACTATTTTTCCAGGGTTATAAACCCTGAACCGCAATCTGTCTCTCCATGCCAACATTCCTTCGTCCAAAGCCAGCTGCTGTGATGGAGTGTAAAGATCGGCAAATTTGTCACACAGCATCTCTACAATAGGTTGTATCTTGTAGAGAGCACTGGAATCATCTTGTTGTATACTACTGTTATTGAAATGTAGAAATGCCAAAATTGCTTCGAAGCAATTACGAGGCATTGTTTTGGAAAAAATTGGTGTTCCGAAAACTGGATCATCAGCCCAATACATTTTCAATGTAGGTTTTTTTATTATTCCTGTCATAAATGTGAGGCCTAGAAATTTCTTTATTTCTGGTACTGTCACAGGAACCCAATTCTGATGTAATGAGAACTTGGTGAATGGGTGTGGTGTTTCGGTAAAAAATTAATTTACAAATTACATGACATTATCACTTTCCTGAACTTCAACATTCAGTCCCTCTTTTGCGGTAAACGGAAGTTCAGGTGGGCGATAAAGTGGAAAGATATCATGTATAGGTAACTCACATGTTTGTGGAATTGCACGAACGCGAGACTCCCCTTCTTCTGCCTCACTTGAATCGCTGTCAGATGGGATGTAATCGTCATCAGAGTCTTCATAAACAACATCAGTAGCATCATCTTCAACTAAACTCGTTCTGCGTTTATTTCTGAGTTTTTCACTCGCCTTACGAATTCTACTACTACGCCGAATCATTATTACAGCGGAAAAATGTGCTCGGGCGCGCACACTTACCGATACATTTTTAAACAAAAACGGGAAAATACCGAATGCTTGTACCATCTAGCGCGTGAACTATGAACTAGAGAACGTGTGTAGTACTACTACTACCTAGCGGTGTATGTTTGAACTACGTCAACAGACGCGCTCCGAGAGTTTCTGTGTCATTATCTGACCTTGGTCGGATACGGGAGTGAATGTGTTAAGGAATCAAATCGGAATCCAAATTTTCAGTTACTTACACATTACTGTAAGGATGACTAGCAGCACTGTTAAGTAAATGATGCTTTAACACTGTAGTTAACAGTATGTAGTGACTTGAATGTGTGTTAATGGCCTTGAGTTATTGCAGATAATTGCAGAAGCTGCGAATGGACCAACCACACCAGCAGCTGAGAGGATACTGATAGAGAGGAACGTCCTAGTCATCCCTGACCTGTACATCAACGCAGGAGGTGTGACAGTATCCTTCTTCGAGTGGCTCAAGAACCTCAACCATGTATCTTATGGTCGCCTGACCTTCAAGTACGAGCGAGAGTCCAATTACCATCTGTTAGGTGCGTCTGCCTTCATTTGACATTGTACGAGTCTGCTTATTTAGTCACACAAGCTATTAGAGAATGTGTTTAGATTAGTTTTGCATGAAATAGTTTTTGTTAGATAAGTATAAAAATAAAAAAATTAATTGTATAATGGCTGTACACTCTGTTATAAAGATTTATGTTATGGGTTTGTTACTATTATGCAAAGGAAGCATTGAGCAGCATTTGGGCAGGAGAAATTTACTTTTGGTCTTCCAACGAGGATTTAAAAAAAAATTTTTGTTATGAATTGCCTACAATCTTATAGAGGATAATATCTTGTGAGCTCAGAACATTGTATTCTCGTGAGAATTAGAGAGGTGAGTGTGAGTATTATACAGAAATGGAATAAAAGGGTGATGGAAACAGGAGTGTCTTCAGAAAACCTGCCTGCCAACAGTTGCATTTGCCACATTTCCTACGTGCAAAAATTGGGATTGGCAGTATCGAAACTTTAACTGGGCAACCTGGGTGGGAGGTGAGATGCCTGTCTATTACACTGCCATAGACACATCACAACTGTAGTTGTAATAATACGTACAGATAACATAGTATTTGTATTGGGCAGATACGTCACTATCAGTAATTTAAAACTAAATCTCGTCAGGTAATAAGAGTGAGTAAGATATGATAAGCAGTGAAATTATTTTGTGTGTTTTTGATTTACTGTTAGGCCTAAATGGCTGTAACGGTTTTATCAGTAGGGATGTGGCGAAGTTCGAAAACTCAAGCCAACCTCACGGTCTCATTGAAGCTTGGCTCGGTAATCAAGCCTAGTTACAGTGGAACCCCTGAATTACACTTCTCAAGGGACCAGTAAAAAATAGTGTAAAATGCAGGAAAGTGTAATCTGAGGGAAGGTTATAATGCAAAATCATTAAATGGGACCAAATACAAACAATGTAAATGGCAGGAAAGTGTAGAATCAGGGGGTGTAATTCAGGGGTTCCACTGTATTTGGCTTAGTCACCTTATACGCTGCAGCTGTCATAACACAAGAATCGAGTGAATTGAAGGAAAGACTTGTAAAATTGCTTGTGTTTACATTTTAAACAAAGATAACCAAAATTAGTTAAGAGTATTGTTGTTCTGTTCTCCAAAGAAAATTACCGGTAGTGTTGCATTGTTTCCTGCATACTAAGATCTAAATTTCTCATAGTATTATAATAATTTACTACATAATAATAATTTTGGTATCAAAATTTTATAGTAAATACTTCTAAAAATATTTTAGAAAAGTACTTTTTCTTTCTTTCTTTCTTTCTTTCTTAGTATCTTAGTATCTTAATACTTGTGGTCAAGAAGTAAATAGGTCAGCTGAGTCATCTGTAGTAAGCACTTGCTTACATAACAAATTTTTTTTCCATAAACATCAGTATAAAAGAATAAGACAGGTATGATTTACAGTGGATTCTCTATGTATTGAAACCTAATGGATTGAAATACCTGCATCCATGGAACACATTCTGGGACCGATTAATTTATTTTACAGCATTTTGAGACCACCTCCATTGAAATTCCTCATGTATTGAAATTTTTTTGTCAGTCCCATGAGAAACGATGGATAGAGAATCCACTAATGTATTTTCAAAATAATAAAGTAAACAGCAAAATTTTGATGCTTTTACGGTAGACCCTGGTTGCATCATTCCCGTTTCTTTTGTTTTCCCGTATCCATCTATAGTTTTTCATGGTCCAGACAAATTGCCTATATAATCAATTTAAAAAATGCACATGGATTGTTCCTACACGCATAAATTTTCCAGCGTTGACCATTCAGACATTTTCGCCAACAACAAAAAAAAGTTTACTTGAATTTTCATACCTCGCTCATATATACTTCTCGAAAGAAACAGGTGCAAACAACATATCATAACCGCACATGACAAAAATTTACCGTCGACAAAAACATGGACAAAATAATGTAATATGTTTGATTTGTTTTGACTGTAAATTTTACTGTTACTGTTTTAAATATGTTTGTTCATCTTATTTTAAGAAAGGTTTTACATACTGTAGGTTGTGTGTGTAAACACAAGCATTGCCGTATTTTTGTTAGACGAACAACAGACATGTTGCCATCAACAGAAGAACGTAATTTTTTTTGTAGAGGAAATATATATTTTTTAAATTTATATACAAATTATTTTCAATAGCTATCGAACACGTATTATGTATAAATTAATTTTGTTCAAATGTAAATACTTGCCTTTTTTTTTTTTGCATTTCAATAAAGTTTAGTGAATAAACAGGAACTTTGGTAATTTTCTTCTGCCATTTTGTGCACTTCCGAGTAAAGCCAAAGGCAGCCGAGCGCAAGCGCAAGTATATAGGTTACGTTTCGCATTGTAAATGCGTACCTTGTACGTTTTCACTTTTACGTTTTGATAGCAACAATTTTGTGAATATTGTTTACAAGTGGGGTACAATATTTTCAATTTAAAGCCTGTGAAATGTAATTCATAAATTATTGCTGTAACAATGTCGCTGCCTTCAAAATATGTTCGCACACTTGAATAACGCCTTAGTAAAATTAAGGAGGTTAGAGAAATGTCCGATGAAAAGTGTGTTGACATCGCCAAACATCTGATTGCCGCCGTCAACATTTAACTCAATCGTTGGTAATACAAATGAGTTACGACTGTATTCATTAGACACACATTTAAAGTACATATTTTCATGTGATGGACATATTAAAAAAATTTTTTTTAGGCTATGGTTTTAGTTTTTTTGGGTGAAAAAAAAGCCTTTCCCCCCCCCCCCCCTTTTCCTTTGCAAGTGTCTTTCCTGCATGTTTTGTTTTCTCTTAAGCATCATTTTTTCAAATTGGTTCCTTTCCTTGAAAAATTATGGATAGAGGTTTGACTCTATTTATAAAGAGTAGTGTAAAATTTTGTACCTCTTTACAAATGTAATTTTATGCACTGAAAAAAAAAAAAAAAATAAAAGCAGTATTCTAAAACTATTCAAAAAAATTAATATTCTTTCAAAACCTATTTGAAACTCTAAAAACCACTACAGTACAGTATTGGCACATCCCTACTACAGTACGTCACTAAAAAATCAAGAAAATAGGTTTTTCACTTTACACCCTTATATAATTATTAATGTGATAAAATTACAATTAATTATCAACACACTTAATAAAATTGATGGATTTACTGTTAGCTGGAATATATGTGTACGTATCGGCATCATACACAATTAGGAAAACTTCTCTTATGTAAACAGTGTTGTTATGCAGGAGGTAGTTGCCTATTTGCCTCATTTTGTGTGTGTGTGTGTGTATGTGTATGTATGCATGTGTGTGTGTCTGTATGTATGTGTGTGTGTGTGTGTGTGTGTGTGTGTGTGTGTGTGTGTGTGTGTGTGTGTGTGTGTGTGTGTGTGTGTGTGTGTGTGTGTGTGTATGTATGTGTGTGTGTGTGTCTGTATGTATGTATGTATGTGTGTGTGTCTGTATGTATGTATGCATGTGTGTGTGTCTGTATGTATGTATGTATGTATGTATGTATGTATGTATGTATGTATGTATGTATGCATGTGTGTGTGTCTGTATGTATGAATGTGTGTGTCTGTATGTATGTATGAATGTGTGTGTGTGTATGAATGCATGTGTGTGTGTCTGTATGTATGCATGTGTGTGTATGTATACATGTGTGTGTATGTATGCATGTGTGTCTGTATGTATGTATGTATGCATGTATGTATGCATGCATGTGTGTGTCTGCATGTGTGTGTGTTGTGACGCGTCCCTGCGTCTGCTGTGTGTTTATGTGGTCTATTGCTGTTGTAGTCACTGTAGTGGGTGTTGAGGTTATGTGAAGTTTGCGCGTGCTCCGGATAGCTCAGTTTGATTTAATTTCAGGGTTAACTAACCATCGTGATTTCACCAATAACAACTCATTTACTCAGTCAACTGTTGATTTATTACTGTAACTTTGACAGATGTTTACAAAGGGCGGTTATTTACACATCACAAATAAACCC
>PNEQ01002116.1:0-29171 GCA_003012365.1 Medauroidea extradentata | reverse complement strand
GAAGCAAGCGATCAACCACAACGTCGGCGCCAGAAATCCTACAGCCTGGAGAAGCTTGCAACACCTGAAGTTACTCACTTCACCAGGGAAAATTTAATAATATGCTAAAATTGCCAAAACTCAAAAATTGGTCAAAATACAAGAAAAAGTTATATCAACAAAAATAATTAAAATTTTACTGTGGTCAATTTGAAACCAACCAAGCCAGGAAAATAATCAAATGACTCTACTTTAAAATTCCTTGACTATATTTATATTGAATTTTGAAACGATGAATTTAAATTAACATGTCCCCAATTACTAGGTTATTGAATTCTGTTGCATCACACCGGACACCTGACAAACTCACCCTGAAAATGGCATATAGCCTGTTAAGAAAGATTTACATAATATAAATTTAAATAAAAAAATAAAAACACCTTTTAAAGATTTAACCAAGATGGGGAAGTGGCTGAACACTTCACAGTGTGTGTGTGTGTCTGCATGTGTCTGTGTGTAAAGAATTTTGATTTCTTAACAGACTATAGAATCCAGTTCTGCAGTATGGCATGCTAGTGTTTTTTAGGCATGAATAAATTGAAAGGTTACACAGTCTGCACACAGGTTTTTGGGGCAAGCTAAATTGTGTAAGGGTATAGTAAATATTTAGTGGGGAAACTCTAGCTGAATGAGTGTGTGTAATAGTGTACTAAATGTCTTTTTTTCTTTGCAGAGTCTGTGCAAGAGTCACTGGAGCGAAGGTTTGGTCGTGTGGGAGGCCGTATCCCTGTCACTCCTTCAGAATCGTTCCAGAAGAGGATTTCTGGTGCATCTGAAAAAGACATTGTGCATTCAGGCCTGGACTACACAATGGAACGTTCTGCTCGGGTTAGTGTCTTTTATTCTCCTTTCACTGTGTCTTTGGCATACATGTTCAAGCACAGGCGGTCATACTCGCACAATTCTATCTTTTTGGTCTATTATTTTACTAAAAATATGAAGGGTCCTTCTTTCGCCATCCAATCCTTAGTTGGCGATTGTTCATTGCATTTGCTCTGAAAAGTTTACGTAAGCAACATGAGCTTAACAGCGAGATGTTTTATTGTGTCAGTTTAGTATTATAGGTCACATGCGTACTTAACCTACTCAAAAATGTTGGGCCTCTAAAATTGGAAAAATTAAAATCTTGTGTACTGGCAGCACAAGGCTTATTGTGATCTGATGTTTGATCTTGGTATTAAGTGACATTGTTGAAATAAAAAGTGCTATCGTGAACACAAAGCACCCTTAGCACCATCGTAATTATAACCTTGCATTCCAGGTGACAGAAAATACACAACTTGATAAAACAAGACAATTTGCTGTTTGGAAGCATAAGTATTTTTATCTAACCCAACCTAATAATTATTTTTTAAACATATTAATTTGTTGAGTACACTAAACTCCCAATTTTGCAAACTCTGGATTTAACTAATATACTTACAGGGAAATTTTTTTAGGAATTACACTGACAATGATTTAAAAATCTGTTATAATTCACTGCCCTAAAATATGAGCCTTAGAGTTGCAGTTATTAGTTGGCAAGTCACAGTATTAAAAATAAAACAAAAATTATGAAAATCTGTTAAATAATGCATCAGTGGAAGTTAGAAAACAGTGGAGTGGCGGCACCTGTGCCCATGTCTACTACAGTGTATAGTTCTGGTGCATGTGCATACACTCATTTAATTGTATTACTGCACGTACTTAAAACAATTAACTTAACAGTAACACATAATTTGCTTCAGAGTTGGACTTACAACAGTGTATTACGTCGGCTTGCGAACAGCTGCGTGAGGCACTACAAGTGTTTTAAAGAGTGCAAAGCAACATGTTTCGGCACTGCAATGCCTGTCTTAGGTAGAAGGGTGAAATTTTGAATTTGTGTACTTGTTTTTGTCCCTACAATTGTGCAGGGTGCAATTTCCGAACAAATGTTCTCCAACAATTACCGTATCAATTTCCGAACAAATGTTCTCCAACAAATACCGTATTTACTCGAATACCCCTCACCCTTGAATAATTTTTTAGAGAAATTAAAAAAATATAAATTTTTTGAATAAGCCTTGCACCAAACCTTTGAAAGAAAAAAAATGACAAATTCTGAAATTTGTCACACACATTTATTTCACAGCAAAGTCACTTAAACAATCAAAAAAATAAATTATCTCCATAAAATTCGTAGGCCTAGGTCTCTGCCTGACGGCTGATCAGCATCTCTTGCAGGCAAAGTTTCTTTCTGCAACACCTGTTTTTATAAATAATTTTAGTATGCATCATAATTGTTAGTACATCAATGACAATAACGTAATTAAAATATTTTAGGGTGATATTTATTGCATCAGATGGGTGTTGAAACGGTTAAAATGTGACAAAAACAAATGCAAATGGCCGCCTTTTCAACTTTGTTTTGTTTACATTTGTTAACGATTGTACGGCCATGTTAAACACTGATACTTTCTGAAACATCAAACTTTCTTCCCGCAGCACGATTACACGTTTGTTCTGCTTCTTTAATAACTTTTAGCTTCTCCGCAACAGTAAAAGATCGTAAACGCATCCCTTTCGTAGTCATTTTACTCACAGCCACGTGCAGCAAATATCCGACTAGCGCACCAAGCTTTTTTAACATAGATTTCATGAAAAATTGTGCGCTGGGTTTTCGAGTAAATACGGTAATGTTTCTTTTCACAATGTCAACCACCCATGTGATTTATGACCATTCTTCACAATTTCTACCACCCATGTGATTTATGACAATTCATTCCCAAACATCCTATATTGTTTTATTATACGTTTTAAATCAAGCAATCTGCAGCAACGGTTAGAAAATGGACTAGCATTTGGGAGTTATTGCCATTCAAAACCGTAACATTAAAGTGTGGTGAAATGCATACTTTTTAATTGGAAATCCATATTTAAACATACAGGTGGTGAAGATGCAATTGTAGTAATATGTCTTTTTGACAAAATAATCATGAGAAAATGCTGTATGTGTTAAATCTGTGTGCAGTCAAAATAGTAAAACAAACCATGGTTTTGTGCATTTTTCATCATGAAGAAAACCAAACTAAAATTGTACACTGTAACGGGAATTTTTCGTAATGTCTGACAACAAAATGTGTATGTACACTTTGTTACGGAAATTTTTAAATGTGAAGCACTATCCAACATATTGCATCAACTTTTTAATTTAAACTATGGACTTTATAGGGATGTTAGAATATTTCTAAATATTGAATACAGTATTTACACATGTACCACCTGCCCTTAGGTAAGACCCGCACTCCACATTTTCAACAGTCTCAAGTAATTTTTTTTACCACAAAGTTCCAATTTAATTGCCTTTTGTTGAAAAATGTAATTAAATAGCGTTAAACATTATGAGAAATAAGTATGTGGACATAGTCTTAAAAATTAAGTTATGCCCCAAAAGTAAAAATAGTACTCACACTGTGTGACATGTTTGAAGTAGCGATAGTGAAAGTTCACAGTTGGCTTAGCTGGCGCACTGCTGCACAGTACGTAAATTCTGCGCAGTGCAGCGTACACTGCCCTGTTGTCGGTAGTTTATGGTCCTTAGCAAGCGTGCGTGCTGTACGGACCTCTTGTGCTCTGGCAGAGCAACAAATCACTATCTCTGTCTTGGTCCTCCGCACCACCACATACCGTGCTGCGAATGCCTAGTATTATCAGCCTGGACGAGTGAGACAAAGGATCTTGGTGCACCCTGGCTTCAAGCCACTCGGCACGGCGCGCCGCAAGCTCGGATGGCCGGTAACTGCTGCTGCACAGCCGTGACCTTTGGCTTGACTGATGGTAATGCTGTTGTTGCATATTTACTGCTTACAAGCTACAATCTGGTATTAAAGGCTTTTACCTTAACCTTTCCATTATAATAAAGCCTTCCAGCAGTCTGTAATGTACGATAAACCTAACTTTGCGAGGCCCTATTTATCCAAAAATCTAGACTTCTGTGTACGACTGCATCCTGAATAATCAATTTTGTTTTTACAATAAAATGTGCTGGTTGTACAAGAGTAAATACGGAATTTCCGAACAAAAAATTTAGTGGTGCACCGATATGACTTTACCGATTACCGATTTGATTACAGATTATGAGAAAATTAATCTGCAGATACCGATTCAGATGTTACCTATTATTATGTTTAATAAGTTTTTACTGCTTAACATAAAAAAATTCAATACTTACAGATTTTATAAAGTGTTTTCCTTAAGAAAATGATACCACATTTGGCTTTTATTTCCCTACTTGCTATGCCAATAAAATGTTTTAACTTAATTCTTATAATTATTCATGTATAACTTCCACTTCACACCACGCAAAAATGTGAATAATACGCAATGGCCAATGTTACCGTTAAAGAACATAATGGGTACGTCGAACCTGAAGCAAAAACTTGCAGTAGTGAGTTCGCCACAACACAACGAACACTTCTAAACACAAGATGGCACCGAGTGATCACGATTCGCTACAAATAATAATGGAGAATGCAAGATTGCTCGGAGTTTCAAAACATCTGCTATGAGAGCTAGTGGCAATTGTTAAGTACTTTGGCTGCGCACCATTTTTCATGCCAACTCTACGGAAACAAGTCCTCCATAACGTAAATAAACATTTCAGAATTCGAACATTCGTGAGTTAACATGTGTGTTAATTTGGTAATGAATCTAAAGAAACGCATATTAAAATTACGTTAGTCGTTAATTTTTTACTGGTTATCCTTGAAAGTTGAATGCATAAATAAACTTGATAATCGGTTGGGAAATTGGATAAAGAATCGCCGGTTACGATTAACCGAAAATAGCCAATAATCGTTGGTTCCGATGCATCAATATCCGCATCGGTGTATCACTAAAAAAATTATTTGTATTAAAAAAACAAATACGAGCTTCACAAATTTCGAAGTATTGCCGTAATTTTGAGTAGTGAATTAAAAAAAAAATTCCTACATAAATCTGTGTGATATAACATGATTGTACAGTAGAATACAGATTTTACTAGGCTTCGCAATGTTCGAGAATGACCTCGTAAAATCGCTGCCTTGTGGAATCTAGTACTTGTAAAATGGACACTAGACTTCTTGACAGTGTCCTGAATATGACATCGTAAAGTCCTGTACTTTTAAACAATGTTATGCCTCATGGTGCCAGTGAATGACTTCATAAAATAACTGTCTGGTAAAATCCATTACTCATAAAATTAGGATTGTACTGTTATATATTTCCATATTACATAAAGTCCTTGCAATACGTACCGTATTCGCACATGTACCCCTCGTACCCATGTAAGCAGTGCACCCTATTTTTCAAGAACGAGTTTGCTGTGGGAATTTGCTTTCTTCCCTCTAAAAGCCCTTCTGTTGATATCCTGTAACTTAATTTTATATTTGCGCCAATCTCTAATACACGACTCTTGAGATGTCGTACTTACGAGTTGCTGCGTGATTTCCTCTTCTTCAGCTTCCTTTTAATTACTTTCAGCTTCTCACACACCGTAAACGAACTCAATCGTTTATGACATTTTGATTGTTTTCCTGGTTATAAGGTTACTTTCATTTGGTCCCTGAAACTGATATAAAATAGGACTTAACCCTCTTAGTGTTTTCCCATTTATAAAGTAGGATTTTTTGGGTCCCTTCAGAAACATTATGTAGGTCGTTTGGAATAAAGTGAGCACTAAAGATTTAACATATAAAAAATCACTAGCCCTTACTGCATATGTCAACATTAACAATAGCTACATTATTGTTTGTATGGTTGGTAGTGAATTATTGCATGTAGTTCCATGTATTTTCTTATTTGAATACAGCATTAGTGAATGAATGTCAAATGCAATAGACCTCTCTGTATTTACTATATTTTAAGATATTTATTTATGATCTTATTGACATATCTACCGACTGTATAATTTGACTTAATTAGAGCCAGCACAAAGTGATGCAACTGGCCCGCTGAACATCAACTGTCGTGCACATTGCCGCTAGCGCTCGCGCCACAGACATAGTTCAAATTCCTCTGACAGGTGGCATCAGAGTTAGGTTTTTCACCGCTTTGCTTGGAAGCGAGTTGAGTCATTGAGTGTGTTTGTCCGTTTTGTAATAAATATGCATTTCTGATAAACACATTCAAAAGTATTAGAAGTGACTGTTTATAGATGTCATTGCCAAATGATGTGAAATCATTAGTAATCTGTAAATTGTTGTGTTTTACGATCGCCAGCCTGAGTATCTGGAATTATAAACAGGATTTGTTTATCTGTTTAATACATGAAAAAAAGATGTTATTTATGGTTTCTGTTAAGTGCGTCGTCCTCGTTCATGGCAGTATGCTGAACGGGACTTGAATTGCGTGTGACATGTAGTGTGTTTTTAGTGGTTGTTTACGAGATTCATAAAGTGTGTGTTTTACCAATTAGAGCTGATGCACAGAAACCAGTGTTATAAGACGTTAACTCGCAGGTATACAGTACGTTGATACTTGTAGAAACTAACTGTTAAAAAAATTACTAGGAATACTTACATTATTACCATACAACTATGTGAGCAAATAGTAAAGTAATGCGGTGAGATAAATAAATAACAGTACATTTTTTATTGTTGCACGTATGCGAGTATGAAAATTGTTCGTAATAATTATTTTAAAAGTGAGTTAAACACGTCCGTTATATGATAGTTGGAGGATGTTTGGGTTGGCATTGATTTCGTAGAAATAGTTCTTCTGTATATTATGAACGGCGCTAAAATATTGAAAATTGTTTAATGGAGTATGTACATTGTGTACATTTTCAGGAAATGAAATAAAAAGTATATTTACATTTTGCATATACGTATTACGATATTGTAGAGGTGACGTAGTTAGTGGCAGCGGATGAACAATGTACATCGGCTTGCAGTGCAGCCGTCAGCCTGGCAATGTTATTGTTGATGTTTGGCGGAAGGATACATAGTTGGTGTGAAAACAGATGCAAGCTAAAAGCAAGGATTCCAGAAATTATCAAGTTACTGTACAGCAGCTATAGCCAACTGCGGTGTTGTCAAGTTTCCATGCACGTTAGCTACCTATCTACGTAGCACGCCGACTTCAAATACTTATTATCCATGTATGCAGCGCATCCCCATTTTTGAGGTCCAGATTTTGGAAGAAAAAAAAGAGCACCGTGGTACATGGGCGAATATGGTACATATCTAGTAGGTATATTAACAATATTTAAAATTTGTAGCTGCTGACTCAAGTAGAACTAGACAAATTGTGTGGAAGTCAGTTTTTCATGGTTCTGCAGGCATCTGGGCAGCATAAACTTTGTTCTTTCTCTCGCTCTGTCCTTTTCCCACACCTCCCCAATTGGAAATATGAAGTCTAGAATTTCAATTCACTAAATTATGTACTCTTTAATTTTGTCTAGTGCATTAATTTTTGTTTTGTTTCTTAGGCCATAATGAAGACCGCCATGAAGTTCAACTTGGGACTGGATCTTAGGACTGCTGCGTACATAAACTCCATTGAAAAAATATTCACCACCTATAAGGAAGCGGGTTTAGCTTTTTAATCCCATTACGTATTTCGTTGGCTATCCTCCCATTCCATCAAATTTCTCCCCTATTTCTGCCTGGCCTATGTACTTGCCTATAGTAGCAGCTAGTGCGTACATCTTAAACTGTATGTATCATGAAGTCTTGCCTAACTGCACACTGGCTTTAACATTTGTTTAATCATTCAGTTTCAGTGTTCGTTTGCCATTGTTTTAAAGTGTAGCTTGCATAACTAATTATTGCATATCATAACATGTAAGACTTTTAAGGAAAGGTGAATTTATACAATTTTTTTTCTCTTATCGTCTTACTCTTGTGTTTTTGTGTTCGAAAACAGTGGCTTTTTTGATTGAAGGGAATTTATGCTGCTACACTCTATATAGAGTTTTTCAAGGTTTCAGTCCTAGATGTTGGGTTCTAGTTGATTATGCAAAATTAGGTAGAGTTGGGAATGTTGAGAAATTAGGAAAATATAACTACAGTAATCTGCATAAAGAGTTATACTCCATACTACACACAAAACAGTGCCAATATAACTTGAAAACTTTTTTTCTTTTAGCAGGAATCTGTGCAATAAATATCAGAGAATGTGTATACTTTTATGTTTTGGTTCTTGACTCTTGTATATTACTGGCAATTATTACATATTTATTACATTTGAGAATTAATTTGTGCAGCTTGCAAGCTGAATGCAGTTGAGATTAAAGACTGTCCATTTTCCTTTCCTTAACTCACTGCCAACTTACATGTTTAGAGAAATTCATCATTTACTGTATGAATTTTTGTATTTCAGTACATACATATTTTGTTGTATAGCTTAGATCTGAAAATTGTCACTAATTGAATCACTTTCATAAACTGTTTAAAATATCAATTCTTTAGTACGGCATGTTTGTTCACACTGTTTTTTTTTTTAATGTTGCATGTTCATGTTGTAAACTATTTTTCCTGTGGAAAGACTACATTTTCTCTACAGTGGGCAGTGAGAAATAGTGGCAAATATAGTATGCAAGTTTTGAAAAAATTGTCAACTTAACACCTCTGCTGGAAGTAGTCGAAAGTTTGTCTTTGGCAGTGTTCAATCCTTCACATTTCTCAGCCCCGCTCCCCGGCAGGCCGTCGATCGTAGTCCTCACACTTGCAGATCAGAAATCTATTGGCCATTTCAGCCATTCCTGTAGTGGTCAAGCTGTACCAGTCGGTGAACTGGCCAAGAACTTGAAACAGTTGTGCTGTATTTGTAAGATAAAAGTGTAAAATTCTCAAAGGATGAGCAGACAAGTGCTATCCATTAATAAACAATCATATAAAGTTGTGTTGTTTTATTCTCCATTACAGCCACTTTATTTTCAGATTGTTTCTGTATTAGTACATCAAGAAGAGCAAGTTGTTTGATCTTGGTACAGCATCTTATTTTGCTCACATTCAGTGAACAGCAGAACATAAAATATAGTATAAGGAAATGTGTTGTTGTTTGTATGTTTTGATTTGGGAAGAAAATTTTGGATTTCCTTTCCATGAGTATGCACAATACGGGTAGTTAAAAAAAAAAAATTCTTTCACTTCTACAACTGTATTTTTTGGTCCCATCTAAAGACCCAACATACTTTTATCATTCAGTTTAAAAACTGCTTCAATTTAAGGACAATTTTTTTGTCCTTTGAGAGTCCTTGAACTGAGAGATAACTGTATGTACAGTAAATTATTACTACACACACATCTCTGACAACTCGTGTACCTTGTCATTGGGACCAAGAGAGGCGACGCAACGTTGAACTTTCGATTGAGAGGATCCAGGTTAGATTCCTGGCTCCAGCCGTCCTTATTTTGGTTTTTCATTGTTTACCAAAATCTTTCAAGGTGAACTTTGGGTTGGTTACTCAACAAAGGCCACAGCCGATTTCTGGATTAAGCTGACTTAAATGTGACCTTGCAATATTCTTGCAAGGGAGTAACAACAGATGGTTGGTGTTGACTTAAACTGTATTGTCCCTGTTTATGCGCGTAAGTTGACTCGGGTAGATGTAGTGGTATCTGTTCTGGATGACCCTGGTTACTCGACAATGAAAATACGTAATTTTAAGGATTATCAAGATGTTGGTGGATTGATTCACACCGTAGACTTCGTGGCACGACCACCAACTCATTAGCTTAAAGTTTTTTTCTTCATTACTTGTGGCAATTCACAAAATACAAAACATATCGGGTAACGTTGCTTTCCACTACACACTACTTCAAAATTTATCTATACCACTTTTACGGTATCACGAAGTAAAAGAAAAGTGGGGTTTCTAATCATTCCAGCACCTTGCTCAGCCATCTTTTAAGACTCCCGTACATCTTGGTAGAACTGATATAAGTACTGTAGATAAACACGACTCGACTGCTCCCCAATGGACGACAAGGGTTCCTAAAACTCTGCGGCAAACATAGCAAGAAGTTGTGTGCATAGGCGGAGTGATACTGCAGGACTTAATGTACCCGAAAATGTACAAAAATAGTTACACACGTTCAATTTTACATTACAGAGTTACAAATAAAAGTAATTAACAATTTAACCACAGAAAGAACAGATAATACTCATTAGTTTAATTGGAGGTACATTTTGCAGCCAAATGGACAAAGAGGCCCATGGCATAATACGTAGCCAGTGCCCAGTTGCACATGACTATTATGTATCTACGGTGCGACATACAAGGAGCTTGCTGGCCATGCTGTATGCCTGCACACCCCTTGAACGTGCCTCCACAAGCCTGGACTTTGACCTGCCAGTGAATCACATCCAAGAGGAGGCTAAGTTATCGCCAAAATGAAATTTAAAAAAACCATGAACGAAGCAAAAAGCAAGGAAAAAGTAGTTAGAAAAGATGCTGAAAATTTTATTCTTTTTAAAAATGAGTCCAAACAAGATACAAAGCAAATAAAATTGAACTGTGAAAATGGCTTCCAAACACTCATTAGTAGTTAAATTTAAAAAAATTTTTATTTATATTTTATGGCTAGTATCTTCAATTACATGTTGGATCCTGCAGTATAAATCTTTGATACACGATACATATGATAAACTTGGAATTGTAGTCTATAAATGAAAAATATCAAAAAAGTAAATTTTTCCATCAAAGATGAACTAGAAATTAAGAAATTGAAATTACAGTATGATATTAACAAAATAGATGGGCTGTATGTCTATGCAAGTCAGTGTTATCCATGCTTGATTGTGGTGTTCTGGTTTTTTTGTTTTTACTTATTTTTTGATTTGACATACAGTAATTTCTTGTGGAATTCTCCACGTTTATTTATTTAATGTATGTTTCGAATACAGTGGAACCTCGTTAGAGCTAACCCTGGTTATACCATGTTCTCATTAATATAAAGTGATTTTTATTCCCCTTGGAATGGGACAAGGAATGAAATAATTACTTTAATGTTTAATAAAAATTTTGTTATGAAATTAAACCATGAAATATAAAGTTCTGAAGTAAAAGGAAGTCAGAGTGGAGAAAAGACTATTTGATTTGTGGGGCTAAACAGAGTGACCAAAATTTTAGAATCTTTTTAAGATTTTAGTGAACACCTGTTAATACAAACCTCATTATTACAAACAGTTAAAATTTTGGTCCCTTCAGGTTTGTATTAAAGAGGTTTGACTGTACAGCCAAAATGTGATTGTTACTTTTGTTCTCTCGTCACTCTTGCTTGAAAGTATTCCAAGCGAACCAATCTATCTCCTCATCTACATTTTGTCAGTACAGTATTTTATTTCTACTAATTAATTCCTTGTAACTTCTGAAATTATAATTCTGCATGCTATTGGAACCTTCAGGCAGGATCAATGTATTGAGAGAAGGCTGGTTCTCAGAGTTGACTTAGGCATTTGGTCAGCCTGAATAATGGACAAAATGCAATTACTGTAGTAGGGAACAGGCACAATGAACATAAGGATGAAACTAGAGTAGATCAAAAAAACTATGACTGGCCATAACCCACTTACAGTTTGAGTCACAAATTCCATGAGATCATTCAATTAAAAGTTTTACTACGTTGCTGTTCAACTGATTTTGCACGTTCAGATACAGTAAATTTAACTCGAGACTTGCACATGTGCAATAAATGTTGAGCTAATCATTTTCAACAGCAGACTTCAGCAAACTACAGATGACCACAGGAAGCGAATTTTGGTCACAACTTGACATCTCTGCAAATAATTATCACTTATTAAATGTCACTAAAAACATTTTCTTGCAACAGCCAGTTGGAAACCTAATGGTATAATTCTACCTTAGTGTCAAAGTGTACATTAAAGTTGCAGTATGCTTTAGTAAAACAGACACTTACATGAAGGATCCTTAACCAAGAAAAAACCTAAAATCTCAAATTTTGATTCCTGGTGTACTGTAATATTTTAATACAACTGTATAAGTGGGCACTAACGGAAATTTACTTCCCAAAAATTTTAACCAAAAAATTTACAATGTATATTGTGACTTCAAGAAGTAAACTTAAAGTATGTATTGCTTTTCAGATATCCTTGGAAAGGATGTTTTAGATCATAATTTGCTACTTATACACTTCGTTGTGCCATACTGAAGAATTGCAAACGTCTTTCCCAAACACGTACAGTACGTAGTTTATTGACAAAAATGTTACAACTTTTGTTTAGGGAAAATATTTAATAGAAATAGGTACTACTACAAAGTTTTTACATTATAATACAAAGTTGCACATCAAAGAACATAAGGAGAAAATATTTCTCTCAAAGATTGTGCTTATCTGATGCATCCTGTACAAAGTACATTCATGCATACACAAAAAGACTGCATAAAAAATAAATACTTTTACAATACAGTACCTAAAAAATTAACTATAAAGAATGACTGGATCTTTGTACCGTACAACTGGGCGAGAAAGCGTAAAATGGTGCAAGACTGAAAATTACAAGACTGGGGGAAATTTACTTTTTTTAAATATAGGTACTAATTAAATACACAGTATTTTTAATAAAGTACTATGTAATCTATTTCTCCAAACTCATTTTTTGTGGACTATCTGAAATAGCAGTACTGTACTTGTATCAATGCTGTAAAAATAACTTCTGTTTTTAAATTAACAAATTTACTTTTATAAAAACATTAATACTTTCATCCTATATTTTTACTTAGTGAAAACTTTTTCCTCCCAGAAATTGTGAAATAATATGCTATCATCACCACATTAAATAAAAACAATGCTGAGGTGTGTATAGTAAGGTAGTGCAGAATAGACTAAAGGTAGTAGTTTCAAACCATGCTGCTTTTTTTTTTGGTGACCATAAAAATTAAGTATTAAATCATTAGCACCACAATTATGAAGTAATGTTATGTGAGGAGTTTACGGAACTAACAAATGTTAACTCACTTTCTACACAGAAATCATTTTGTCTTAGTAGCTTTTTAACATGAACTTTTTGCATAATTTAATGTCTATGTATAACGATTGAAAGAATATCAAAATGCCTACTTTTGGTTGCAATTAAGAACATACAGCCCCTTACATTATATAATGTGTCCCACCTTAGATTACAAAGTACAGGGCTTATAGCTTGCGCTGTTGCCAGATTGCAACCACGTTACCAAGTTCGGGAGATATAGGTACTTCACAATTTCGAGTTTTAAAATATTATATAGTTGACATTACAATTTGTAAAACCTCATGCTTCAGAATATGCTATTAATGACATTTTATTATATTATCTTAAATTAAGAAATAATTCACACACTCAACTGATATGAATTCACTAGATGACTAATAACAGGTACTTTATTAAGATATGATTATTATCTCGTATATTTTAATCATTATAGTTACTACTGACAGAATAAAAGATTTCTTCAATTTGAATAGCTTTTGGGTAATGTTATGAAATCAATCATTCAAAACCAGCGTCATGTGGAAACTGGAAAAAATGTGTTGCTGTTGTTTCTTCCTATGATCGTACATTGTTAGTTTGGAGCTTCCATTTCTTCCTTAATGCATTTGTAGCCTAACTATATTGTGTATTTTATTGTTTTGCCTTCCATACAAATAAATGTTAATAAAAAATAACACACATTTTTGTTTTGAAATCAATCACCGTACACAACAAATTGCTTGGCCGCGAGACACTAGTTTCACTCCTGAACATATTTAGGACACTGGACTAAGAAAACTACTGAATAAAAGAGGCATGTATCTTATTTATTAACCATTCTAGACAAAACTGACCCCCTAATCAGTAAAGATAACGGAACGTTTTCTCTCTTCAGCCAATACAGTGAGTGACTCAGGTGTAGGACGAGCACGTGGCGAGTGCATTGCAATAATACACCACACATTTCACAGCTATAAACAAGAGAATGGCTAAAGCTATTGAGTTGGGTTAGTTTAAAAAATCTATATAGTTCATTACGAAAAACTTCATCGCTTTCATCCACCATCTAACTTCAATAGCAGAAATGTTTCTTACAGAACTTTTTGATGTTTCAGTTTGTTCGAAAACTCAAGAAAAATTGTGTACAACTAATGGAAAAAAAAAATTAGCATTTAGAATTCTTCTTTGGCATTCAGATATATGAAATTACACACCATAAAAATCTGGATACAATTTAGCTTTTATTTAGAAAGTTATGATGTGATATATTTAAGGATGTTTGAAAAGAGTAATAAGTTAATTTTTTTGAATTTTTTCAACCTCTTATAATTGTGTAAAGGGTGAAACAAATTTATCACCTGATTCAAATTTTGATGCTGTACAATATGCAAAAAATTTAAGATCAAAGTTATAATTTGAAAATTTTGCGATTTTTGGCAACAGCACACGTCGAAACAAGGACCGTGCTAACTGAAGTCGTGTGTTGAAAAGTGAGAGGTAACGTCCATATAACTCTGTACCGCAATCTAAACGTGAGACACACTATAGGCACATGCATAAGGGAAAAAAAATAATAGACTACTGTAAACAACTTTATTTTGATTACACTACACTTCCTTGATTTTAACTTTTATATTAGATTTCAAAATACAAATAAGGTTTTTCAAACTATGCTGTCAACCTACTTTATTCAGTGGTCACGACACTACTGTGTTACACAACACAATAACTGCTCTTCTAACAAGTTTTAGCTGTACCACATTCTGAGTGTTGATACTATTGTTGAAGATCCAACAACAGCAACGATAGAAGTTCCATAGTACGACAATGAAATGAACAGCACTATTCTCCTGAATGCAGCATTGCAACGTAACGCCAAGGCCTACCAACAGTTTCAACTTGAAGTTAACAACTACACACACTTAATTGTTGTTTAATTCAGTGGTTTGGCATAAAATTGTCATCACTCAAAGAAACGTTCTGGTCCATTGTTGGTGCACATTTCCCAGCAACGCTGCCAAAATGTGCACCAAATGCAGTTTTTGTCAACGTAATTTTTTCCAGTGAACACATAACAGCAATAATTTATTTGTAGACGTTATCACTGTAGTGGTAGAGGTAATAACCAAGTAAATTGGTAAAATCCCAGAACAATGGTTTGAATATCCATGTAACGGCAGTACTCTCTGCAAAGGAATTTATGACATGCTATAAGTTATAAATGTCTTGCAGACATCACATGTAGGTTACAACATAAAACAAGTACACTCGTGAGCTATTTCTTCTAACTAAAGTGACAACTCCAAGGGAACATGCTCCACAGCCTAGTCAATGCTAATTAACATTACATACCTCGTAAAATCACTCCCTCTTAAAAGTGAGGCCACAATGATGTTAAGTTGATTTGTCGTAAAATAGTAATTTTACTTTAGTAATATTTAAAAATACACGTGAAGAAGAGTTGACTGTATCGTTTAAACGTTGTCTGCCTGGATAAATACTCCTGAACTTTGCTGACACACAATCAAGAGGGCGTAGTACATAAATCAATGCTAAAAAGCATTTATCTATAACTATAGGTTTCATGATGCCAATTTGCGATAATTTAACAATTTGACAATAGTTTTAGCCAACGTTTTAAACAAAATTGTTTCCAGCGTTTCAAACTTCTGAGGTAAAATCTTGGATGCCAGAACCTTGTGCATTTAACTGTGGTGCAAGAGATCACGCGTAACGAATTAGTGACTCTGGGTAAATATTTACTCATAAAGTTGGAAAATACTATTATCTAGAATTGTCATAGAGTATTTTATCCATGTTGGCTTCGAAAAAAGCGTAGAAATTAATTGATGTTTTCAGCGTTTATTTATCTACCACACACACTAGTGTCTGTTAAGACTTTGGCAGCTAGGTTAACCAACTAAATAGCAGTTTAAGGTACTTACAGGCTGTTACTTCTTTATAGTTGCACATATATATAAAAAAAGACAAACACATTGTTGCACGATGTTTCGCTGGCTGGGCAAGTGTCATAAGGTGCAGGTGGCGAGTTCAGGAACACTGAGTAATGGCAACAGTGGAAGCATGGTTGCCTTTAGCAGCCAGGGAGCGAACTAGGATGTGGTGGGAAAATTGAAATTGAAGAGTATTCTGGTGCTGCGCAGCAATGTGTTCGTCCTTGGTTATATACGCGTATCAGAAAGTACCAAGTTTCAAAGGTATTTAGAGTTAGAATGTCTTGCAAAGTAATGCATAACGACTATTTTATCTTATAAAAAAAGAGCATTCCCTTACACAACTGGTGCAGCTTAAGTGCATCACAGTAGGTTTCAAATACATTTTTGTCACTACACAAGACAAACTTTTCAGTACAAATGCTGAAATGAACATTCCAGGTTCATTTTAAAGCTAAACATGTCTTGCATTGTGAAAAAAAATCACAAAATACTTAAAAATTATTGCCCATAAGTAGCTGTCATATTTATCCAACCTTATATGAAACAGAGAATATCATCTGTATGCAGGTTAACTGTAGCACCTTAAAAACACATTTTAAACACAAAACCACAGAGCAATTTTTCAGATTCTTGATTACAACTTCAGTGTAACAGTACACTCTTAATTTTAAAGTGATAATGAGGGTTACGAGGTGTATATGTAAATTTTGTACTGATAATTGGAATTGTGGATTATTCGTGATATCACCCATCCACCACATAACTGAGACTGACTGCGAACAATGAAAGCTTTTATGTATCGCAATACGTAATGACTGAAAATAAACTGTTACAGAGGTTAACAGTAGTGATATACTTTGGTACATAGGTTTTTTCTGCCAATAAAAGTATGTTAGTGCTCATAGTTTTTGTACCAAAAACAGTATAATAGAAAGTCTGAACAGTAGCGTATGGCAATAACAGTATTTTTTACATCATTCACAAAGCAGCAAAGTCGTTGTCAAGTCCATTCCTGCTTCTACAAAAACAAAACAGCCACACAGGTGACAGCCTTAAGTATCAACTTGCCTTGACTAGCGTAAATTGAAAGTAATCTATGTATTAAGAAATAAAAATACAATCATTGCTGAAGGATGAAAAAACCAACGTAGTACAGTTAATTAGGGTAACTGTTTCGTGACCAGGTTTAGCTGATTACCTGCTAAGTTAGCCACTCAAATGAAAATACCGTAATATATCCGGAATTGGCCAGGTCATAAACATCTGGTCCGCAGGTTACTGAATTTATAAGGGCAATTCAGAGTTTCCAAGTGGTAAAAATTAAAATATATACAGGGTGTTTGGTAATTATAGGCACAAACTATGCAAATAATGCTAATATACATTGGTCCGCAAACCAGTGGTTTTTTTCCAATATGATACACATGTTACGACAGGAACGCTATGATACTAGTGTTCCAGAGGATCAAAATGTTGAATTGCTGCACATGTGGACGAAAACATTACAAGTGTTCGGATTGGGGCGCCGTTCACGTTAAGACAGACTTCAGCACATCTTCGCATCGATGCTCGTACACGTTCAAAAATTCCATGTGTGTTCCGAATGCAGTGGCAACAATCCACAATGTGTTCCTGTAGTTAGTGGACGCTATCAACAGGGCTGGCATACACAGAAGCTTTTAAATATCCTCACACAAAAAAACAGTGTTGCAACATAGCCACGTCAGCGCGTGTCAGTACGTAATAACAGGAAAACCTAACAGCCTGTATACACCACGTTACCTACATCGGAAGATGCCAAACCAAGCGAGGTGGTGCAACGGTAACACGGTGGACTCACATTCTGGGGAACCCGGGTTCGATCCCCTCCGGCCATCCTGATTTCGGTTTCCCGTGGTTTCCTGAAATAGCTCCAGGAGAATGCTGGGATGGTTCCTTAACAAATGCCATGGCCGATTCTTCTCCCAGCCCCTGTCATTGTACCAAGTTGTATGTCGCCGTCTATAATGACCTCGCTGTCGACGAGACGTAAAGTCCACTTACCTTACAGAAGACGCCAGGTGAAGTGTATGTGCGCATATGTGAGGCGAAAATAGTTGAGGTAATACGAGCAAATGCCGGCTGGCACGTATACACTGAAAGCTCATAATAAAAAGTAAGGTTTATAACAACAAAACTTTATAGTGCACCATCCCTCCATATGTGGACAATTGTTTGGATATAACAATATAGTGCTATAGACAATTTGTGTTTTCATTTAAATTTGTTATAATAATATTCTGCTGTCTTGTTAGAATCACCTCTACGCCCAGTTCGCACACATTGTTCCAGCCATAAAATTTTTACTGTGGGATTTTTACCAGTGTCCCTTTAATTTTACTAAACCCAATTTTGAACTAATTTGGCCCATATATCTCAAGAAACAAATGTTTGAAAGATATGATTTTAGCCAAGTTGGGCTTAAAATAATTCTTTGAATGTGCATGGGGTTTTAAATTGAAAGTAACATCCATACATAAGTAGGCTGAAGTGTGATTTTGTAGATAAGCATTGCCAACACATGTTTACTTGTCTCCGAGGAAAATCTCAACTCCAAACACACAGCATGCAGTTTGCTTTGCGCACGGCTTCATGCCAAAAGAAAATCCAACAAATAAAAGTATTCTATGTTATGCAGATCAGCATGACTATAATAAATTTGTAAAACTCGAAAATTTCCAGCAAAAATGACATGCGGAAAAGCTAGAGAGATTTCAGTCGAACCGATGATCACAATCGGAACACATGAAAGGTACTGGGTAGATCGCTAAAACCAGACAATAAAACTTAAAAATTAAGTAAACGTGAAATGACTCAAGTGGTCTGATGTGGCAAATGAAGTTAATAACACTTTTTGGGTAGTATCATTATTCTCTCCAACAACCGTGACTACCATATTATGGTCTTGAGAGGGTGAGGATGTTGATAATGACGTTGGTGGCAGTATTATTATGTGGGCTAAACTAGTTCTTCTGCAGTCTCATAATTCTCATTTGTTGAGCTACCATTCCCTCCATAATGAACATAGCTATTTCTCTATATGCCAAATATAATGTGTGTGTTAATAGCAAACAATGCTCTATGAAAATTGGTAAGATATGGTCTTTAAAACACTGAATACAAATGCTTATTCTTGATCGCCTGACAAATTCAAAACTAGGGATATTCTGCAAAAACTTGTTTATGTTTAAATAAAATATTAGTACAAAAGATACAGAGCGACAAAATTAATTTGCACAAAATGCACAACACTCAGCATTTTCAAACTGCAGTTAACTCGAAGTAATTTTTTCAATCTGCAGTGAACATGTGTATAACTATACAATTTATTAAATTTTATATTCCATTTACAATAATGCATCATGCAAATTTTCTTTAGAATACTGTATTATCACTATGGTATAGTTACATATTTTAATCAGCAACTTGCTCATATGTTCCTACATGGTCAAACTTTTATTCCAATGTGACCACTTTTTTAACTTGAGATTTGTTTATTTTAATATGGTATCAAAAATATAGTACTTAAAAATATTCTGCATAACAGGAACACAATTTTTTTTATATTTCCAGGATGTTAGTGGATAACATATTTATATGCAAGCTGTCAATTAGTGTCATGTAATTTTGTACAGGTGTTTGTTGTTTGTGACATACTTTATTTTCTTGCAGATTTAGTATAATATACATCAATTTATTCTATATACTGCATGTTGTCAGTACTCATTTTCAGTAGACTACGAGCAAGCTTATCTTATTTACATAGGTACAGTATACATTCCCACTTGTTCCCAACAAGTTGCATTGTTGAAGTTGAAGCGTCAATTCAACTGATAATAAATTTAATTAAAGTATGGCCGAGAAAAAATCGATTAACTTATAGTTATTAGTTAACACGTGTTGTAGTACTGTATGTACTTCATACAGTTACAACTTCACACGAGGACAGAAACTAGGAAAAGAGTTGGCCATACTCTATGTTAGAGAATCATCCTAGTATTTCTCTGAAACAATTTTGGAAAACCATACAAACCCGAAATCAGGATGACCAGAGGCTGGAATTGAACCCGAGTCTGCAATTCTTGTAAAGTAAACAGAGGTGAAATTAGAAGGTTTTACAACCATACAATGTAGCCTTTCGATGCCGACGAGGATGAAGTAAGGTGAAGGAACACCACAACATCGCTATTGCTTACATGAGCAATTAAAAAAACAAAAAAAAAATAACGTGCACGTGTTTAGAACGGCTTGAAACCCACAATTCGAAGTTTGAAATGCTAACTATTCTGTGCATGTAATCCAATGTTTTTTACAAGTTAGGAAGCTAGAGTACATAACAGGTGCACTAAAAGTGCATATATGTAAATATTTGTGCGCATGTGTCACATTAAGATAATTACTAGAAATTACAATTTTTCGTCTTTAAAAACTGTAGGACTACTCCTTATCCCTTCAAGGTTTGCTTCAATTCTATCCCAAAATCCTATTAAGATTCAATAGCTGTGGGCGTGGCTGTGATAGCTAGCAGAATGTTGGAACGTTTAGCAATAATTCTATTGATGATTTCATTTTTTTACACTTCGGCCCCAAATACCATCTGGCCTCTACAGCCTTTCTCACGATAGATTTTGACAGGACGTACAGGAAGAAATAAACAAAAATTTTTTCAGGAATAAATGGCAGTAAACGTGAAGAGTAGTTGCTCATTGTGTATCAGCCAAACTATCAATATTACAGGTATATCTTAGTAATGAAAATGTTTCTACGTTGGTTCTAAGTAGTCGTACATAAAGATATTTGTTACCTCATGTTCTGGATTGAAAGTAAGGGTGGTATGTATTAATGTAATTGTTCTTCAGGTCGGCTGTTTCAGTAATATAACCGCGCAAGGTAAAACATGGTTTTGCAGAAACTGGCATGTTCCAGTTTTTGAGGCGCAATTCGACTATGTGGCTTAGTGACTGGTAATGGACAGCACAAGTACAAGTGATTTAACAAATTAAGTTGGTTATGTAGCAGGTGTCCTTCGACATTTCTGAATTTGTACCAACTGCGGAAAATTGCAGTTTGCTTTTTCAGGTTTGGCTACATTACAGTGTTTTGTTGTGTGACTTAAGGTGTATGGAAAGGTAAGATGTCGAGCAAAAGACTGGAATAATCGACTGTACATAAAATCTAAAGTACTCATCATAATTTGATGGTTTTTTTTTTTGCTGAGTAGATATTCTATTAGCAAATGTTTGTTTATATAGCACTGGGAGGTAGAATGCTTTGCTTTCAAATAAAAAAGTAAAAACAGTATTTAGAAAAATAAGGAACTGCAACCACCAAATCCATAAAAAAGGAAAACAGTAATTTTTAGTACAATAATATCTAGGACTTTTTGTTTAATTTTATGGATTTTGTGTTTTCAATATCTTAGTTTTTAAAAATTACTGCTCCTTGCTATATAAGTAAACGTCCGCTAATAGAATATCTACTTGACAAAAAAAAAAAGCCCATCAAATTATTAGTAGTTCAGATTTTATCGACAATTGAGTGTTCCAGTCGTTCGTTCTACATCTTACCTTCCCATACCCCTTAAGGTGTAAAAAATGAATGAGGTAATTGAGTTAGCCGAGAACAGGAAGCTTTCTTTGTCAACTGTCTGTAGTTTCCAATAAATTGGATACCTACGTACAGAAATTTAGCTTGAATATTTTAATGCAGTGCATTAGTCTATTGTTGTAATATTATAGAAACTGTTATAAGTATTAAGAGTGTGCAGTTTTTTTTATTTTTTACAATTTTTTGTCATGTTTATAAGAATTTGTAATTTTTGAGTATGTGTGTAAAATTGAGTTAGCTGCTCATGAAAAAATTACGCATAAAATAGCGGATACAGTATGTGATACACAATTGACCACACTACAGCAAGAAAAAGTGGCAGCGATGAACAATACATTGTTGCGAAACAACTGGATGGAAAGTATTCTTAGACTAGGATTTTTTAAAATTATTATTCGTGACCGCTTATTTCTGTTATACTGTAGATAATTATGTGCCAACTGTTACATTTCTAATATTTTTTAAATTGGCAACCTACATTACCAAAACTGAAAATATGTAAACTTTACAGCTTAATCAAGATGCTATAACACTCCGTTCTAAATTGCCATTATCTACAATAATAAATTGAAAGTCAAAATTCACAGGAAGATGGAAAATACAATAAAATGTAGGCCCAAACTTCATGAGTTTCACAACTAACCATTCTTTGTTCAACATTCTTAACATTTACATAATAAAGACACTGAAAACAATAAGTTGAAACACAGGTAATAAGGAATCATTGAACAACACAAATGGCAGCCACTGAACACTAGTAGACTAAAATACTGATATTATTTCTCACATTTTACACACTTAAAAACAGAGGACCTACCAGGCATCAGGAATACACAACTGGAAATCTCAGTAGAACTGGTATATTTTTGGTTTCGACGTATACAGAAGGAAAACACAGCGCTTTTAATACAAATAGTCCGTGAAAAGTGTGTTAACTTGGCTTACTTTGGACACATGAACCTAAATATTAACATGGCAGTGAGAAACAAGAGACAAGTGGTACCAACTTTGGTTTCCTACGAGGGCATTAATTTGTTCAATTTCAGATTTTTCACTTCTTTGCCAAAAATCGTCTGTAACAAGTCGACTTACCTAAAAAACAGAACTGAACAATACCAAATTTTCCCAAAACTAAAAAAAAGAAATTCTGATCAGTCATAAGTTAGCTAGTAAATATTCATATAACTTACACTGGACAAACTGAAAAGTTTTTAACGTGAAAAACATAAATAAATTACTTAGACTAGCAAAGTTACTTATATTTCACACAGGTAATTTAAAAAATTTGTATGCCCCACATTTTTAGGCTTGCGAAGTGATGATATTTGCTGGCGTAAGTCTATAAAATGTGGGAAAAAATGATTTTAGTCTTTCAGTTTTATATTGCCAAACATGTTCGATTCACACACTTTATGGAATACTTATGATAATATCATCGTCGTCGTCATCTTCAACAGTATTACAATCAATTTTCGGTTTCTTTGCATTAGCAGGTACATCGTCCACCAACTTACGCTTCTTTTCAGCTGTAACACTAGTCTCTTCCATTTCCTCATCCACGGTACCATTCTGATCAAGTTTCTTGACATTCGCAGACAGTATGAAGGGAGGATCACCAGACTCCGGCTTGCTATGGTACACTGTAAGCGTCACCTTGCTGTCTGACTGTGCCAGGTCGTCAATGGCCAACGCCGCACCGTCAACAATGCCCATGTCTGCCAATGTCGATGTGTCCGTGTAGTCAACGTCTTCCGAGATGATGATCCTACCAGACCTGGTATCCGTGACGTCAGGGATGCTCATCCCCAGATGCTGTTTCAGGATCTGTTCCTCAAATACCTTCAACGTCATAGCGTTCACGTCTACAGTGAGCCTCACCTGGTCGACATCTGCACAAACATAGCACTCCTTCGATGGTTTCGTGAGGTATTTCTCCGGCACCAGGACTTGCTTCTTTGCGTTAGGGTACATCCGCACATAAACTGTCTGGCAGTCTTTCAACCGGCCCTCGAGCACCCTAAGGGCGTGAATTACAATCTGACCTGCAACAATGGCGTTTGTTGTCGCGATGGCAGGAACAATATTGCCTGCCATCGCTTTGACGTCGAAGCACGTCTTTTGTGCAATACCGAAAATGTGCATTCGAATATTGGCGCATGCTGCCACGAAGTTCATATCGTCCTTGTTGTCTTTGTCCCATATCAAGTAATCGCCGTCCTTCAGCGACTCGGTCTTCTTCTTCAAGCCGTTTACGGCATCGGTGAAGATCTCCACGCACTCGGCAACACTCCACAATCTGTGGTTCATCATGCTGGAGTTAGATTCGCTCTTACTGCTGCCCGCAACCTCGTCTGGGATGTTGTCGAGGTCCAGCGGCACAGGGCGCTTCCGCTTGTCCCATAAGTTCTTCATGCTCAGGAGGTATTTGATATCCTCAATGAAGAGCTTCTGTAACAGCTTCTTCGGGTTGAACGAGCACTCCTTGGCCCACGCCCGCGTCGAGATGCGATTGATCGCGTCGGCTTTCAGCGAGTCCATGGCGGCGTCTCCCGCCGCCTCCGGGTCGGCGGTGTCCGGAGAAATATCCTCGTCTTCGTCTTCCTCGCCGAAAATCTGGTTGAACAGGTACTTGGCCCACACGATGCAGTGGATGGGCTCGGAAGGTGTGTTGCGAATCGTGCAGCTCGCGAATGTTTTTTGACGCGGTTTCGGCATGCACGCGTAGCACTCCGAGAGACCTTTCTTGATGAGCTCCACTTGTCCGTTGTAGCCCGCCGTGCCACTTTCAATCAGCGGCACGTCTGCGTTCACGCACAAGCGGTTCACATACAACCTCGCAGCACCGTTGTCCAACGCATTCATGACGATGTCGAACTTACGGAAGAAAGAGTCGCCGTATTTATCCCCAATAATACTGTCGTGGATGGCTTCTATATTCGCGTTCGGATTGAATCTCAATGCACTTTCGCGGGCAACTACAGCTTTAGGTTGCCCAACGTGCTTCTTTTGAAACAGAAACTGCCGGTTGAGATTACTCACTTCTATTGTGTCCATGTCTACAATGACGATGTTTTCGAAACCGGTGAACACCAAATTTTTCAATAATTCACATCCAATACCTCCTGCGCCAACAACTAAAACTTTCGATTTAAGAATTAATGCATTCAGATTATCGGAAAATATACCTGAAATACGTGCCGCCATTTCTTAACTTGACAGCGTTCTTCCAAAACACAAACACTAAACAGAACCGGATACAGTCTGCGACTGTCAGCATAAACTCCGTAGAGTATTCATTTGAAGAACAGAACCGACGTACAATTCTTGTTCTATGGCAAGTTACTGGAAAGTGTCACACGAGGCCATTTTGGTGGTAAGGTGGTTAGAATCTATGCAATGACTAATATATACAGTATTTACGTATGTTACACGCCAACAGTCTTTACTTCATACTCCAAACGTCATGTCTGGCGTCCTGATTTAATTTATCTGCTCCATTAAGTATTTACCTGGATAGCCAACGCTGTAGCCAGGATTTGAGTATAAGGGGTCCAACATTCACCCATTCCCCTTTTAAAGCAGAGTGCCCAGGGCCCCTCCTCTGAAAAATTTTTGATTTCTGGTTACAAAATGGTGCTATTTAAGCCATATCTATGTTGAAATATGGAGTACCTTCAGTTGGTAAAATATTAAGGAATTGTGTTACTTTTCATTGTATATTAAATTAGGCCGAGTCTACTGAGACACTCCGATTAAATTAAGTCCATGTACCCCCTCTCAACAACCCACACAAATAGGTACACACTCGAGTAAGTTAACAAAGTTACATTCCGTTGACATTTGTTTTATTGACGCGATGTTTAATAAATGCAACAAAATATTGTACAAATTATTAACATGTAAAATCAAACATTTTTATAAAATATTTAGTAAAATATTTAATAGTCCAGTTTCCAAGAAAGGCTGGTTATTCATTGCCTTATTCAATAGCATTTCTGTAATACGTCCCTGTAAAAATTTCTTGTAAAAGGTGCACTGACAAAAACTACATCACAAAACATAACAGTTGAAAAGTTTCTCTAAAAATTCGTAATTCACTCTGAGTTTCTTCTACAATGAGACGTTTGCGGACATGGATACGCATGCGAAAACGTAAGAAAGCTGGTCAACTCTGAGCCCTTCCGTGTACAGGTTTGCAACCCAATAACATTAATATTATTTTTTCTTGCATTTCGTGTAAATATTGTTAAATAAAAATGTTAAAATACTTCGTAAATACCATAGACAAACAGTACACGTGTGTTCTTGCATGTAAAAACGATAACTGTGCAATATAACTTACTTTTTAAAATACACAAAAGTATTGATTACCGTGACGTGCGCTGACACACACTCATCTATCAGCGACCGTTGGCGCATCGCAGCGGTGCCACAGTAATGGTGTTAACACACCCAACTCAGCAAGCCGACCGACGGCGACAACTAGAGGGCTACCTTAATATCGCCACGTGGGTAGTAACAGAACAAAAGGAAGTAAAAGGAGCCACCACAAAACCATGCTCAGGCAACACACACACCTGTAGCACCCATCGAGGGAAGACGTCATGTTGAAGTCAGTCGTGTTCCGGGCGTGAGGAAGGACGGCCACACGACGCCGCGGCTCCTCGGCCTTCGCGTTCGTACTGCATCCATCGTGTAAGGACAATAGTAACTTCATTCAATCTGTTTAGTACGGAACTTTACGTAATCCAACCAAGTGACGTACCCAGGAGCACTGCCGCCCCAACCTCGTAGACTCAAATTTCGCCCGAGGATTTATGTACATTTTAGTGTTATAGTCGCGCAATATCGCGGTTCACTGTATTCGCCACCCCAGGCGTCGAGAGTGGGATCCGCTTCACGTACGCGAGTCCATGTTGTCTTACGTTATCGGGAACAATAAACGTAGTCCAGACGTACATTTTTGTATTATTTTGAGCGTTGCCCCGTCTGGGCATTTCCTGTTAAAACCAGCACCTCAACCAAGGACGTGGAGGACTCAAAGGGACGCAGCCACACGGGCGGTAGACTCACGCCCCAGCAGCAGCCGGCAGCCCACGTAAAGTTGGGCTGGAGAGCCCGACACTCGCTTAGTGCCCTTGTAATGGCACTGAGGCACCTACTTTTCCCTTTGGCCTCGCCACCAACACGTCAACCGTCCATATATAATATTGCTTCTGGCTTACTTTTAAAATTACTTTGGTTTGGCAGATGGCTTGCGTGTTCCCTGTACGTTTTCTTACGTGCCCATGCATTGTAGAACGGGCCTAAACGTCTATGAGTTGAAGCACTCCTGTTTTAGTAAAAAGGTACTGTGTTGTCTTAGCAAATAAATACAGTACATTTGCGAAATTATGAAAAATTTTCATGAAAGAGGACATCGTCACACTGGCGGTATACCTGCGCCCTCACAGCAGCAGCCAGCAGCCGGCACATTCAGGTGTTTGGGTTCCTGAACCCACATGGTATGTAGAACGACACCACACTTCTCTGGCCTCACAAGTGCACGTCAACCTATTGTACAGTATTTAATGTAATTTGTCGTCGTACCAGGCCATGGGCCCGGTACGTGGCAAGCCCGAATCTCTGCACCAGGGTTCTCCGGGGGCACCCAGCGGCCCCAGGAGTGTGCGTGAGATGTTTTGCCTGGGTTCACAGTGCTGTTCCCACTCTTGGTTTGCATTTAACGTGAACAAGTCACAAGTGGGGGCGGGATAATCGCCAAATCAAGTGTAAACACTGTGGTTATGGCCACTCTTGTCAATAGGCAAGGAGTGCAGTAAAAAGTGTTTTGCATCCTAACCTTCATAGAAGACATCAGAACATTCATCAGCCGTACATTTGTTATTCTTTTCAATAGTAAACTTGGTTATTTTTCGTATGGACATAATTCCCCATGATCTGTTGTTTGTTTATGGTGTTGTGTTGACATTGTGTTGGTAACAATAATGTGGTCACGTAATAGGTTAGTCAAAATTTTACTGTTAAAAATCTTTTTTCGTCAGGGACAGCTTAGGTGTAGGGGAGCTGGTGTTAATATTCTTATTTTAATTTTCAGAGTTTTCTGTGTTTAGCATTTTGTAATCTGTAACCTAGTTCTTATGTAGGTCACGTAAGGGGAGTTTGGAGTGCTTGGGGACGACGGCATGATGGAAAAAAAAGAAAAGGAGTGTGGTTGTGATTCTGGTGACGAGACGGTCGGACGTTGTGCCGAGGAAGTTTGTTAGATGTTGAGATAACTAACTTAGTAGTGCTGGTGTGTGTATTTGTCCTTTTCCTATTTATTTTGTTAACCCTCCTTGCTGACCAGTGGTTTTGCTAACTTATTACGACGACGGAGATAAAACTAAATCTTGTCATTGGCGGGGAGCGATTGTACATATTAGGACTAGGTGTAGGTGTGAGTGTTCATGTGTCTTAATAAATCCGACCACGTGACTGTACGTACGATCATCACGCCCAGTCTCCCGAATAATTTCTTGGCAGTTTTACGGCCATAGGGTTAGGGCAGTGGGGAGCCGCCCGTAAGAGCTCTTTACCCATTTTCTAGAGGTCTCTCAGTTTCCCCTTAGCGTTGTCGAGGTGGGTAACGTGTGAATTAGTGGGCCGGTAAGGTGGAGCAAGCCAGCAGAACCATCCACGGTCCGAGTGAAAGAGTCCCGTCCTGGCCGGCGCTTGCCAGGTGGCGCCCAAGTTATCCAACCATTAACATCCGCCCTGCTAACCGTAGTTAATGAAATCGTATGAGCTAAGTTGTGCTCCACCTCACCCGAAGGCGACAAATTAAATGTTTCTAATGTGCAGTACCTCATACGATATAGTTTTGTATGTGGGTGTGTCGAACGACTTGCTACATGGTCTGATTATATTTTGATGTACATAGAAATAAAGCTGTCTGTTGTTTTTGTTGCATGTCCAATAATCTCATTGTACTCTTGTATAAATGTATTTTATCCAATGTTTCTACTCTCGCTTGAGTGGATACACACCTAGATATGGTGTAAAAATGCTGATGTAAATATTGTGGTTACTTATATTCATAACTGATTTGTGTCATATACTGTTTTGGTTTTGTAATATTTCCTTTTGATTAATGTAAGCTTTCCATGTATCCATGATTGATGTAAATATTATGTTACTTATATTCAAAACTGACATGTTCCATATCCCCAAAGCTATACTGGCTTGCATGGGATCCACGGAATGCAAATAAATAAATAAAAAAATCTGTTATGTACGTATGGAGGCTACTAAATGAAATTGAATTGAATGGTTAAAAGTTCGTCGCAGAAAATTTTCTGCCGCTTTGAGTGCTGAAATCGGTAACTGAGCTTTTCTGAATTTTAAGTAACATTTATTTATTTATTTATTTTTTTAAAATCATTCTATAGGACCCCATATATGACAAAATCATAGGGGTGTAGAACTTGTCAGAAAAACATAGGTTAACATATATTATTTACATCTTATACATAACAGGAAATTACAACTTACAAATATACCATAGCTGTACATTCCATATGGTAATTTGAATTCTGGCTCACTGAATTTACAATATACAAATAAAAATTT
>PNEQ01002115.1:32695-60483 GCA_003012365.1 Medauroidea extradentata | reverse complement strand
CAGAGAAACCAGTGTTATAAGACGTTAACTCGCAGGTATTTATAACTAAGATTAGCATGTATTCAGCCCCCGTGCATTTAATGAGTACATATTGTAGCTAAAATTTATCGGAGCACTGTAACGTAAATGTAAACATTGTACAAGACTATGTAAATAAAAGCACGTGGCAATGTTGATGTTTACATGTAGCGGAAATATATAAATTGGCAGAAAATAGAAATTAATCAGGGCTTTTTTTAGTGCTCACTTTATTCCGAATCACCTATAGAATATTTTATTCTCTTGGTTAACATATCAATACTGTTTACAAGTTGTTTTATTGAAATGTAACTTTTGAAAAACTTGTAAGCGAGAAATTTGTTTCATATTTTGATCCTATTCACCTCACAGTGATCCTATGCACACAGTTTTACAGTATATAAATAAAAAAGAAGTAAATAAATCAATATTAAGAATTGAAGTCTATTGCAATAATTATGTGTTTACTCTTGGTAGTAGACTTTTTTCTTTCCAGAGTTACCTGCCATGTCTGTTTCAACGTACCAGGCCTGGGAACTGTTGTTAATGCAGAAAAAGTGAGAAAAGTGACAGTTTTGTTCTATTAAGTGATTAATGAATAATCAAAAACTGACCATAAAAAGACAAACTATGTCTATGTGGCCTCCACAATTCCCATAGCCGTCCAACACTCCTACATATTGATGGTGTTTTGGCAAAAGGTAGTAAACCACACATTAATACAGTACATTTAAATAAGATATTTTCAATCTTAAATGAACCACTCCACTAATTTGTCGGACTATGTAGTTCATTTGCACAACACCATAAGATATGACGTGTAATTTTTTAAAAAATATTCACTAATTAGTTATTAACTCCGTCGCTACTACATTCGACTATAGTTGAATATACAAAATATTTATAAACTGCGGCATGTTACTTTAGTCAAACACAGAATTATATGACTCTGTAAACCATAGGTACATACTGTCTATCCCATGTAAGAATTCCGTGTTTTGACAGCCGATGCTACCAATATTTTTAACACATGCCAGACACGTGGTAACCATTTAAAACAACTGGATGTGATCGTATGACCTGATGAAGTAGTAGTGGCAGCCCTGATCAACAAATCGGTTAACTTCCATCGCCGACGCTGAAAGTAGTGTGTATTATACGTGAAAAATAAGTACGCATTTTGGAGGAAACGTAATATAATAACACTGCTTCATATCCAGCATTAGTCAATTAACTATTTTATTCTATTCAAATCGCGCAATTTTATAACTAATTTACAAACAACCGCACCGTTATCAGTCGACCTGTAACCAAAACAAAGCACGACCATTTGCGAGTGTGAAATGTTACCGCGTTCGCGTGTGTTTGAGATTCTTATAATGTGTTACTTTATTATTCTGTGCATATATGTAATATATTGTAAAGTGGAGATTATAAAACCCAGCCTGTAATCGCCAATGGGATATTATGGCGTCCGGCAACCAAAACAAAGAGCGGCTATTTGCGTTGCGAGTGTTTGAGGTTGAGCTTCTGGTGTGTTCGTGTTCGTTTGAGATTCTTGTACGGTGTTATTTTCATATATTATGCATGTATTAAATGTAATATATTGCAATGCAAGAATTAAAACACGTGGCTTGTAATCGCTAACGACAACGGGATATTAAGACGTGTTTCGGAAGACGTGAACTTCAGCTGGCATGTCTACAAAAACAGTCGCTAAATGAGAAGTACGTAATCCGTCCAGACAAAAGTGCTACATAAAATTTTAAAAAAATCTTACCTTACTTTTATTTTAACAGAATTTGTGGGTAAAAACCTATGGTACTTGTTGTAGTCTTATATGTAAACATGCTTTTTCAAGGCGCCGGCTCAATAAATTCTTTTTGTAAGAAAGAGTAAGTGGTTAATATAAAGTTCACCTGAGATTTCGTTCTTGTCAACTGCAAAAATGTAGGCCTACATATTACCAAAAGAAACGGCCAGAAGACGTACGCCTATATATTTCCCGGTTATTAAAGTGTACTGGTTTGATGACATGTGTTAATTAATCAACAAAATATTTAAAGCTGACCTGGGCAATTAGACCTACCCATGCTTGTTTATTACTTACGCTTTTTATTGCTATATTATTTCCGTTTAGGTTGTGAGAGCACAAATTTTTGCTATACAACATACAATAGTCACATGACTATAATAACACTGATATTTCAAAGGTAGGCTCTACCACAAAAGGTAAGTTTGTTTAATAGTCTACAATTGGAAACTTAAATTAGGCCTATACGGCTTTATGATCTGATAGTATAGAACCAAATTAAAGGCAACACGAAAAATAATTGTAATAATTCTTGCATGAATTAGCCTATTTTATTTATTATAAAATTTTAAATATGTTTGCTTGCACTGTAATAAGCTCTTGCAACTTCAGTTTGCTGTAACCAAATAAGCTACTATTATTTAATCTTTTTAGATGTCCGGTAGAAAACATAAGTTGCCCATACATGTTTGTTTATTTTTGGAAACACCATTAAATGTTACAATTTTGATCAAATTTAGAAAAATATACAAAAAAAGTTAAATTTTAAATAATTGTATTAACTTAATATCTGTAGAGTAGGCTATCCATTGCTGTAACTTGAAATAATTCCATTAACATTGCCCACCTAACCCTAATAAGATTATTGTGCAGCTAGTATTGAAAATAAATTATTTGTCTGAGAACTAAAAAATAATCTCAAGAAAATCACAACACACTTTAAATGTTAGGTATTGCAATCATACCTTAACTGTTGACATGTTTTGATTGTCAGCTGGAAAGCACATGGTGGTGGAAGGATACATAATGTTTTGTTTACGTTGCTCTACTTTTTTATGATCTGTCAAATAATGGAATTCTTATACGGTATGGACAATAGTTTTCTTACTTAAAATTAACCAAAAATAAACTATCAAAAAAAGATTAGTATAAAAGTATTTTTACACTATCTTGGCATTGTCAAAAAAATTTTATTTTGCAGCGAAAGAGTTAAAGAAAAAAATTATTACGATAAAACACTGTAAAGTTGCTTACGAACTTTTGCCAAATCACCATCAATATGGCCTTTATGCTCATAATTGTAATGGTTTGAAAAACTTGTATTTTAGAATGAAAAACCTGGAAAAGTCAGGGACACTACTTTATGATCAAAATGTTAATTTTATCACACATTCAGAAGATAGTTGTTTGGTAAATTGTTAAACTTCATGACTGCCAGACTTTGTTTTTGAAATTATTTATTAATTAACAACTTACGGTATGTTAATGTTTTTGTCTGATAAATGCTAATATTGTTACTTCAGAGTTAACTGGAAATGAAATTAAAATGTCTGTAGTTTAATTTGGTGGCAATGGCAGTTTCATGTTTCAAATGTGACCTGGTGCAAAGTGGACACATTTATTTGTGTTTTTTTAATTTGACACATTGTAGGCCTACAGGCCTAGTTTTTATTAAAAAAAATGAACTGCACATTGCTATAGACATGCAAAATTAGCGTTATAATTTGGTAGCAGACTAAACTTTACTTTCCTATACATAACAGAGCATAATCTGCAATTCAATTGGCCACAAACTTTTGTGTGTTGTCATTTACGTGTGTTACATCTTTACAGAGATTGGCCTCTCTATCGTGTAAGCATTCTCCGCGGCAACTTGCGACACAATATCGGCCAGCAGAAGACGTTGAACGAGCCTATAGTCACTTAGAGTCTAGTCAGCTGTCGGAAAATAAAGTGCATTTTTCATGTGTCTATGCGCAAGCATGTGACCACTTTAGAATGGACAAACAAGCACAAAACAAATATTAAAATTAAACATTAAGTCCATTAATTTAAGGCATTACTGACATGTTTGTGCTGGTAGTTTCCAGTACGTTTGTTTACTTGATTAATGTATTCATGACAGTATGCGACTGATGAGATGTGCAGACCTAATACACATTATATTATTACATACAGCATATTTGTTGAGATTTTATTTGCTTAAGTTTTTACATTTGCCACTGTTTGTTATTGCATGCAAAATTGTTAACATTTTATCAACAAACTATGTACAGTACAAACAATTCAGGAGGGATCAGTGGGACTGCAGAGCATATATTAAAGAGAGCTAATCTACATAAACCTATCTTTTGCAGGTATTTATAATAACTTACTGTTTACTGATAGGTATTATTGATCACTTGTGTATTTAATGAGCAGATATTGTGGATAACATTTTTCAGAGCAGTGGAATGTAAATGTAAACATTACAAATAGCTACGTAAATAAAAACGCAAAAACCTACGTAAATAAAAACGCAAAAATCTACGTAAATAAAACATGCAGCAATTAGAGATGGCCCAAT
The DNA here is from genome assembly GCA_003012365.1 of Medauroidea extradentata. NCBI lineage: Eukaryota > Metazoa > Arthropoda > Insecta > Phasmatodea > Phasmatidae > Medauroidea > Medauroidea extradentata. Next base: position 56,086 of record PNEQ01002115.1, on the reverse strand, counting down.
ACTGGATTTTTTGCTGATACTGATATTCCCCGATATAAATATTTTCCGCAGATATTCTGATACATGATACCATTTGAAGAAATATAGCAAGCAAAAATAATTTCTCTCTTTATAAGTAAACAGAAGCATGTCACAACAAATAATATATTGCTTGAATAATTTTCTACAAACTGTGTTCCTGTTCATAAAATGTAAGATATAAAGCTAACCTTATAAAAAAATTTAAAATTAAATATATATTTGTTATACTGGTTAAATTATAGAACACAACAGTAAGCCATAAGACTAAAAGTTAAATTAATTGAGACAAGATCCCCACTAATTAAACAGTCTGCAAATGAAAGTTCTTTTTCAGAAAAAGCAAATTCTAACTTTTTCAGCTTTGAAATATGTCTTCATTATGCTGGTCAAATCATAGAACACAACAAAAAGCCATAGGAATAAAAATTAAATTAGGTGGGACAAGATCCCCACTAATTAAACAGTCTGAAAAACTGAAAGTTCTTTTCCAGAAAAAGAAATATTCTAAATTTTTCAGCTTTGAGAGACGACCTCCTCTTATTCACAAGAAAGATACAAGTCTACAAGCACTAAATAATCTTTCTGATTCAACACATGAAGCTGGTGTGCACAAGTATTTTAAGGCCAACTTCTTTAGTGTTGGATATTTGGTATTGCTGTGCCAATACTCGTAGATATCGCAGAAACGTTCTAAATCTTGTTCTGGCAGATATTCTTTAACATCACTAACTTCACTGTTACTTGTAATTTTACAATCAATCTGTCAACTTTCATGAATGTCGTCATAAAAATCAATTAATGAAGATGGAGTGGATTCCTTCAAAGCAGTAGTACTTGTTGAACCCAGTTGTTTTTCATCAGCTGGCATCACTAACAAAACATGATTTCGTAGACTGTCCTTTGCAATGTTGGCTCTTTCAGGTGCAGAAAATGCTTAGTTTTTAAATCTGAAAAACAAATAAAAAATGTGCACAAAGATAGTAAAATAAAAATTCAAATTCAAATCAGGCTTGAATTTGTATTCTTGATAGAGGCTTCATTAAGATCTATGTATCTTACCGTAGGTCAAGGCATGTTGCTAAAACATATGTATCATTCAACTCAGTTGGTAACAAACTAGTGCCACAATATTCTTCTGAAGCCTGTGATGGAAAACATTTCTCGAGTTCTCTGAGGATACCTTTTATCACTGAAGTCATGCCCACAGATATATCCTGTTGGACAGCTTTTCTCAAGCTGTTGACCAAAGGAATAATTTGAGATGCACTTGCTGAGTGGTCAATGACAGTAGTAGTCACCTCTTTGAACAGTTTCAAAACTGAAAACCGATTGTTTATTGATATCCAGTTAAAACTAGTAAGTGAGTGTCACATGTTGAGGTCTGCTACGCAGGATACAACAGCATTTTTTTTGCTCTATCAAATGCTCCAGCATAGACTGTGTGGAATCCCATCGGGTTGGTTCGTCTTGAATAAGTTTTTTTTTGTGGTAAGCAAAACAAGGTTTGAGTATGTTTCAGTACTTTCTGGGCTTAAAATGAGTGCTTGAATGACCCAACAATCCTCCTGCACTTTGTGAGGACATTCATTACACTGGGCTTGTTAAGACTGTATATACTATTGTGTATATTCCGTGTGTTAGTGACTTAATTTAATATTCTAGTTAGCGCAATGAGAAAAGTACCTTTGTGAACACTATTATTTAAATCTCCCGCACTGTCAACTCATGGGATTTAAGTTGGCAGCAGTCAACTAGCATCATCCTGCCAAGAGTTGGCAACCTTGGGCAACCAGCAGGACGCCAGTATCTCAGAGAACATCATGGCAGTCAGTAGTGCTACCGGGCAGCCTCACTGTATATCGTTGTGTATATGTTCCATCCTAGAAACTTTGTTGTATACAGTCCATTTACTACTTGCACAATAACATTTTGGTCCATCTAGACCTGATAGTTCTAGTGATTTTCGCACCGTTTTCGTTTCTATGTCAGTGTGGCATTCAAGGGCATCATTATTGTTTCTCGTGGCGTGGACAGCCATTGTTTACAGAAAGTGTCGTTTAATGACTTAATCATCATGAGTGAGCAAAAAGCACAGTTTTTGCAACTTCAATTAGCAGAAGGACATGAAACATGCGTGTGACTTGGCAACCGCTGCGGTGAGTGACGCTACCAAAGTCCCGTTGCTTCTTGCCAGCATGCGTGATTTACCGGACGTGAAGCGCTCCTACGAAGCAGATTTCATTGACGTGAAAACTTCTTCGGATACAAGAAAAAACTTTAACAGTGAACATCATCATCGGCGTATGGTAGAATTTGAACAACAGTACTACACAGTCATGGCTGCCGTCGACGCTATGAACAATAAGTCTGTGGTAGGCCTATCAGCTGCATCTGAGGGCGCCGCTTCAGAAGTCTATAAGTTAAACTTTGCTTTGCCAAAAATTATTCACGTCCATCGTGGTTACAAGAACCAGCTCAGTATTGGCCTTCCAAGTTACACCACACTGAAGTTGAAGTGGACCCTGTCCTTCTAGAATACAAAACTGTGACACTAGAAACTGTGATACATAGTCGGGAAATGCAGCATTTGGTAACAAGGTTCAGTCGTCTTACCAAGTTGTTGAGGGTTACAGCATTTGTGTTGTGCTTCATCCACAACTTGCGTTCTTCCCAGTCAGCTCATTTTAGTGGAAGTTTCACACCCATAGAATTGAATCTGGCATTACGGTTTTGGCTGCTTCACATTTAGTCTACTTCATTTCAAGCAGACATTTCTGCACTTAGGAAGGCTCGAAGCATCTCTCCCCTAGTTTGAAAATGAGTGCCCTTTCTGGATAAGCATGGGTTGATTAGGGTGGGTGGCAGATTACCCCAAGCTACAATCCTATTTGCACATAAGCATCCGTTGCTACTACCAAAATCTAATCCCTTGACTGATCTCATTATACGTCACTACCATGAAAAAAATTATCATCCTGGTGCAGACCCTTACAGGCATTCTCAGAGAGCAATTCTGGATTTTAGGTGACAAGGATGCCATTACTCGCCTACTGAGGACATGTTTGCGTTGCTCCAGGCAAAGACCATCTTCTGCTCAACCTAGGATGGGAGATCTCCCAGCCATGAGGGTACAACAGGTCAAGCCTTTTTCCAAGTCATGTCGATTATGCTGGACAATTCACCATCAAACTTGCTACAGTTCACAGAGCAGTTGTCTTGAAGGCTTATCTTTGCATTTTTGTATGCTGTGCTACCAAGGCTGTCCACGTTGAGCTGGCGTCTGACCTACCCACAGATATTTCTTGCTGCTTACAAGTGCTTCATTGGTAGGGGAGGTAGGTCTTCAGACACATCTGACTGTGGTACTAACTTTATTGGAGCAAACAATCAGCTCAAGGAGTTGCAGCAGCTACTGTCGTCCGCTGTTCATCAACAAGCTGTAACGGATGCAGTGACCCAGCTTGGTATTACCTGGCATTTCAACCCCCTGCTGCCCCACACTTTAGTGGCCTTTGGAAGGCTGGAGTAAAGTCCTTCAAGACCCATCTGCGTAGTGATTGGTGAACAGGTGTTAACCTTTGAAGAGTTATACACAGTGTTGGTCCATGTGAAGGCAACCTTAATAGTGTAAGGGGATAGGGCGTACTTGTAGCAACGACGGAACTCTCTACCATTGTTATTATTAAATGACTGATGCAGGAGAATGGCAGGAACGACGAAGAAAGAAGGTCTGGAACTACTCCTTATACCTTGCAGACACCTTACTGCAGAACTATTGTTTGTTTGTTGTTGTTGTAGAAGTTGTGATGAAGATAATGATGCCCGACAGCAGTGGTATTAATCCGCAAAGAAAAAAAAAATATATATATATAGGCCTTTATCTTTCACATATTTAACTCTCATTTGAAGAACTTTACAAGAACAATACCGACTATACATCCTGATACCATGCCAGAACTCACTGACGGTTAATGCAGCGAGTGCTCGCCCTGGGTTACATAAGTTGGATTTTTCTATATACTGTGATGTGCTGTTTGCACTCAGTAGTAAAGCCTAGCCCTGCGTCTTATCAATCTTTGTTCTGAATTATGCTGTTATAAGCACCTACAACTTGTTATAGATAAAACAAAACCAAAATGAGTTTTAAGAAAACTATGGCCTTCTACTGGCAAATCCACCCTCTAGGCTTCACAGCCCCTCTCCAGAGCCTAACACGTCCCACTACTCCCGCCATGACACCCCAATTGACTGCAACTTAGCCAGCCCTCTCCCGGCGACCGTCTACAAGCTCTGACGTATGACGACTGATTGCAAACTCCAACTAACCACTACTTAACCGGTCATCTCTTCACGACCACTCACTACCTCCGATGGATCACGACTGACATCCCCTGGACGAACACTCTTGACTAACTCGGCCGAGCAGCGGAGTGATACAACAGGACCCAAGTTGTTTAAAAAACTGTTTAACTGACATTTGTAACGGAAGAAAATTATGTAACATAGTTACTGACAAAATTAAATAAAAGTTTACTACACATTAACAAAAAATTACGTAATTGTTACTTTAATTAATTGGGGTAAAGCTGTGTCAGCAAATTGTCAAATAGTCCCACTGAGCACCACCTTTCCTTTGTTCTGCTGCGCCTGGCACTACCACCCAAGACGAAAACCTAATGGACTGCTGACCAAGCTGCATAATGGCATGTATCTGTAGGTGCCTCCAAGCTTCTGAACTCTGAACTGCCTGTCAGATAAATCCCATCCCAGAGGAAGTGAGCTCAGAGCCTACATGAAATTTTCAAATTCCAAATGGAGCAAAATACGTATAATAAAAAGTTACTTCGAAAAGATATTCAAACTTAAATTCTCTTTAAAAAGAGTCGAAACACTATATAAATCACATAACATTGATCCATAAAATTTACTACTTTTATCTTGCCTTAGCAGATAAATTTAAATTTTGAATAAATTTTTAATGTTAATTTCTCTTCCAGCATCACCAATTAATATGTTGGATCCCGCCGTATAATCCATACCTTTGATTAAGTTAGCATTGTTACAAATAAAAAGAAATATTAATTAAAGGAACAAAAAAAATTGAACTTATATGATAAGAAACCAAGTATGGGCTACGTGCCCGTGCATGTCACAATAGGCGTGATACATAATTCAATGCTAAAAACATTAACCTATAACTGTACGTTTCTTGAAGCCAATTGCAAAAATTAAACAAAAGCAATCCCAGACAATACTTTTAGCCAACGTTTTAAACAAAATTGTTTCCAGTGTTACGAACTTCTGAGGCACAATCTCCGATGCCGGAACCCCGTGCATTTAACTGTGGCACAAGAGATCACCCATAACGAATTAGTAATTGTGGATAAATATTTGCTCATAAAGGTGGCAAATACCATTACGTATCTAGGATTGTCATTGAGTATTTTATCCATATTGGCTTCAAAAAAAAAAACATCAATTGACGTTTTCAGCGTTTATTTATCTACCACACACTCTTAAATTCCAGACCATTGTGTCCATTGAGCAGTGAACCAAATGACAAGTGCTTTGACTCCCAGTCATTTCTTAACATTGGAACCCCATACCTGCCAACCTTGACAAATCCAAAATATGAAGATTTTCCCAGGGGAGTAAACACTTACCCTTCTACAAGGAGGCGGGTCCTGGAAAAATGTTAATTTGAAAGTTCAAAATGGCGCTATTTGAGCACATGTTTATGTAATAGTTGAAAAAATTACTGGAAAATTTGTGATATTTTTATGAGGCTAATTGCTATTTTAAGAATAAAGAGCGATATTTTTCTGTCAATTTAATTTAAGACACAACAAAATTAAAAATTAAAATGTAGGAGATTTTTTTTATAAAATCAAAACACCACACACAACAAATAACAGCCAATGCCAAAAAACTAACAATGTAACAAACATGGTTACTTACAAAGTTTGGCTGCTACATTACTTCAAGCTTTCTCTGGTTGCAGACTTGGCTTTCTTCAGAAAGATACAGTCAAACTTTTGTTCGTAAAAGTACCCCTGTTGCCTAGATTTAACCACCATCAATTTATCTAATGTCTCATTAGACATGGATGACCTGAACTGTGTCCTTGTCTTCCTAGAGAACTGAGCTTTCTACATTAAGTGTTTCACTGTTATAATAACTAACAACAACGGGATAAAGTTTCAAGTCACTGCCATTGCTGCCACCTGTGGCCACTAAAAACGTGCCATTTTTCAACATTTGTACTAGTAGTTTTTCTTATTCAGTTTTGCCATTTCTGTTACAATGGCAGAAGTTTTTGCACACGCACAAGTGTAGTTCTGAGCGATTGCACTGTCGGGGAACATTTTATGGAACAATAATCTGGCATGATGAAAACAACTAATGAGAAGATTATGTTCTACAATAAACAACGTAAACAAACACTCCGCGTGTATGACACTTTCTTCTTTCTTGCTTGTATTGCTAGTTAGTTAGTTTACTAGCCTCCAATACTGCCCAGTGCAAACTGGTAAGGAGTTGTCATAGTATAAATGAAGTTAATTACAAAAATGACTTTGACCATAACACATACAACATACAGAATATACAACACAAGCACAACAATAACATTCAACACATTTGAAAACAGCTATTTGTTACACCACCTTTTGAACAATAAGAAAACACAACAAGACTAATATGCACAAGAACAATGAAAACAGTATAAAACAGATGTTGAATTTAGTAATAAAACATATTAGTAGTCTTCAATTTAGAAATTTACCATAATTGTTGTATGGTAGTTATATAACATACTTAAGTTGAAAACTTTCCACCTATGCCGTACATTTATTATATAACTTAAACAGAACTGCTTACCGCTGTTGCAATTTCAGTGCAAGCATTCAACATTACATCAGTTGATCCTGTAGAAACTACATGATCGTATCACATTAAATGTTTAGACATTCGTTGTGTTGTACTGCCTTGCATTTTTGCCACTACAACTGAATTTGTAAACACAGTGTACATTTTACTTTACTTTCATTGATGTCTTAACTTATTAAAATAATGCCACACGTATGTCATCACTGTACAGTATTTATAAAACGACTTGTATTTGTTTATGAAAAAAAATTTAAAAATCACTTCAATGGCCTTCAATACAAGCGCGTACAGTCAGAAATACAAAAGAGAGCAAAAGGCTGCTGCAGTGCATACAGTAGATGTTGCTGCTGTCATGTGGCAGGGTGTAAAAGCATCGTAAAATATCACGCCAAAGAGTCATAATAAATTAAATCAAAGTCGGTGCCAATTTAAGAATATCTTTGGATAGCTCAAAGTGTTTCACGTAATATTTAACGGTAATGTGTACCCATTATTAGTTAGTAGTGTATTATTTAAACTGAAATAATAAGAAAAAGAAACAAAATTTGCTGCGACTTGCCACTAGTTTTCTCTATTTAGTTTGCCATTTCTTGTTTATTCTAACCATGGTCTCAGACCTTACCGCAATTCTAACCTTTATGGCTGAAATAGGTTGACTTTGAGCTAGTGTTGGGTCGATTCCTAAAATTTACCGATTCCTATTCCAACATTGATTATTAAAATTGGGATTCGATTCTTCGATTCCGAGTCCGATTCTAAAGATTTCTTTTAAGTTTTTTTAATCCATTTTATTTTCTTATACATAAAATCTTCATAGTCCCTGTGAAAGAAATGAAATTACATGAACTAAGTTACATACATAAAACACATGCACATAAAACACATGTATATGCAGAAAAACAAGATCTGTGCAGTTTCATTAAATTTACAGTATATAACTTACAAGACCTTGGAGGTTACGTTGGTTTTGTTTGGCAACCTAATTTTGTGCATAATTGTATTATCACATTTGGTGGGAGCACATTTCGTGATCAGCAGTATTTACCGGTAAATAGGAATTTTTGGTTATTATGAAACCGATCAATAGGGCCTACAGTAGTATTCCAAGTTCCGTTTCGCTTTAATTTTTTTTTGTTTTCGGCTTCTGAGAGTCGTGCCGTACTTTAAAAAAATCAATATTTTTTTGTTTTGCCGACACACATTTTAAAATATTTGTGAATTAGAAAGTAATTTACAATTAACGACGGAACAATTTTACTACATATTCGCTACCGTTTATTACCGTTGCAGTGTTTACTAGAGGTGTGTAGGTCCGGATGGATACGGAACCACGGAACTGGATCACTCGTTGGGAGTGGTGGATGAAGTGCCGCATTGTAAATGGAACCAAATCCGCTCGGACCTGAAATGGCAGGTGGCGAACTGGCGGGCGGAACGAAGATATGGGGACATAATTATGATGCGTGATTCAATAGAGTTCGGAGAGGAAAGAGGAGGAGACAAGAAAAGTAGTGGGCGTGAATAATGATGAGGGGAGGGGAAAGCTAGGTGGTGGATGCGCTGCTTCGTGACCCGACAGTGGTAACACGAACCAAGTATGCTGGAACTGTTTCTATCAAATCTGACTCGCGCATCAACTCCAGCTCCACAGCGGAATTGGAACCAAATTGCAAATGAACTGAACTGGTTTGGTAATGAGGGGGAAGGTAAAAAGGAAGGAGGAATATTGGCCATTGACTATGCAAGACAGACGAGGGGGGGGGGGGGGGGTTGTGAAATGTAACGTAGAAATTATATTGAGCGGGGAGGGAAATGGTAAGTTGTGTACGCACGAAGTTTCGTGTTCCGGCAGACAGGGAACCAAATACATGGAAATGTTTTTACGAAGTCAAACTCGTGCTACGGGTCCAGCTCCACAGAGGAACTAGAACTGAAGTGCTCTAATGCTAGTTATGTAATTGAAAATGCAAAGTTATACAATTTATAAATAGTAATATATGACAATTCAAATTTTTGTTTTAGGACTGTAAAGTGATTCCGCACAAAACACTTCTTTTTCATGGTGGCATATTTAATTGTTTGCAAAACAAAACATATCTACTTAAAACTGTTTGGAAATGTATTATGGCCTACAGACTAATTGTAATAGGAATAAGTACTTTTAAAAATCCGGGCCATTCGCCCTGTTGTGCATTACAGTTATTGGATTGAGTCCACATGTCGGACTCATTAACTACATCTTTTATTAGTTATGTACGTGTTTGCCCAACGAATTTTGTACCGTTGCAACCAGTTCCAACTCCGTCTCCGTGCCAACTGAACTGTTGCAAACAGTTCCGACACCCTTCCATACATATCAGTTTTACCATTACACGATCTTTAAAAATTATGTATTACTTCCTGCAATTTTTTTCATACACAAATTATAGTTAAACAAGTTTCTCCACTGGAACAGGACTTGGGCAGTTATAACTGTATACCGTATTTACTAGCGTAATCGCCGCATATTTTTGACCAAATTTTAGACCCAAAAAATGGGGTGCGGCCATTATAAGGGGTTTTCAAAAAAATTACCTTCTAAATTTTGTATGGTGTAGAATATAACAAATGTACATTTTTTTCTACATTTACTCGTCCATAGCGTGACCATTTCTCCAAAAATAAAGAAAACGATTTTGTCGGTGTATAGTACAGTAAACATGGAAAAATTAAGAGACTATAAAATCTTGTTAATCCATTCATGTGCGTCACTCAATTAAAGTCGTTCAAAATTATCCCGCATAAGACGTTTACATTTTACGGCCAATTACATGTACACTATTATTTCCCGTGAAGTAGTTTATAAACAAATCCGAATCATGCTTAAAACGTCACAACTCTCCAGACGCCGTTACGTTTATCAACAGAGCATCATCAACCAGCGAGCGCAACTCATCGTGTCAACAGTGCATAAACCAGCGAGCATGACTCATTGTGGCAACAGCGCATCAACAAGCGAGCGTGACTCATCGTGGCAACAGCGCATCAACAAGCGAGCGTGACTCATCGTGTCTGGTACCTAGATGCTCGGTTCTGCCGCCACGTCTTATAAGCACGAAAAACAAAGGATCTAGTCGTGCGTACCGGCGCGCCGCGCTTCCGATCGACAAACGTTTGCAATGGTTGCGTTTTGGAGTTCACATTTTTGCCATTCTGGCTAAGATGTTTTCTCGCCGAAGTCCATAGCAAAACCTGATCCCTTGGTAAACGTCTTAACAGAGTTTTTTATTGTATCCCATGTTGAAAAATATGGGCAGCTGCCATTATTCTGAGTTTTTAAAATACTGCTCAAGGTCTTTCAAAATAATGGTGCGGCCATTATGCGAGTAAATACGGTATACTTACTTTTGCATGCATGCGAATGTATCTATTTCAACCAATTTTAATTTATTCTACCCGGCTTTGACAAACTGTAAAACATTTTGTTTTGGGATGGGGGGAAATGCCGGGAATCAGCATAAAATAAGGTTGCTGATTGTTTCATATTATGGTCAGTAAACAACACATTTGAATTTTCCGTTGAATATTTTGAGAGCAGCACCATGAACCACGGCCGGACCCAATGGGTCTGCCGGAACCGGTACCAGGAAGCAGTTCCGAAGAGCTGGATGTGGTTTGGGATCCAGGTCCGAAAAATGTCTGGACCTACACACCTCTAGTGTTTACAAACTTCGTTTATATTTTGAGACGTCATAGATATGGTACGTTCAGTTGGGAAATTCCACGCACGAGACAAACACTAAAGATGGCAGACTGTGAAACTAGTAGCGCTGTGATTTTACATTTTCATTCCAGTGGAATATTTTGGTACTAACTATAATCCATTCTTGCGGCAACCATTTTGTTCAAGTAGTGTCGTACTTCCGACTTAAACGTAGTTAACATCTCTGGTCCAGAAACGTAAAAAAAACATTGCAATGTGACGATTATGTGATGATTTGTAATTTTTATTTTTGGGGATACATATAGGCATTTGTAGCTGTCCAGCATGGTGTATGAGTATTTATTTTGATACTGAATGTAATGCAACGTAATTGTTTAAACAATTACGACGACGATCATTGACGAACAAGTTTATTTTATAGTTCACGCTTACCAATGGAATTAAGAATTGCATTTTCATGTGCTATATTAGTGACAATAATATCAGAAACCTCAAATAGTTAGCCATTCGTACACAAAATCACTGTGAGACTAAAATATGTTCTCAGGGATTTTTTTTTATAAGAATCGGTTATATTGATTCCAAAACCAGGGATTCTGTTCGATTTCGATTCCAGTGGAATTGATGGAATCGATCGATTCTGGAATCGGAATCGACCCATCACTACTTTGAGCACGTCATAGCATATCTTATCGGTGAATATTGACAATGCAAGTATTTAATTAATTTTTTTTAGAATGTGGGTGTTAAAAGTGAAAAAGTTTTATGAAATACGGTAAGTATGAAACACTATTGCACCGTGGGAGCGGTCTGGAATGTGTTCGGCGATGGTAGCGACCAGTGGCGATCACATGACTTGGCTGACGTATTTTTCGCTAACATTTCTGCAAGGTTTAATTTCCCTGTGTTCTAGGGATCCCCTCCTCTACCCAACCCCTTCCCTGTTCCTGCTAGTGCATACACCTTGGGTGTCGGCAGCTGTTGCATCCAGGACCCATCAGGTATAAGCGTTCTAGTCCCGTATTGGCACCCGTAGCGATGGGACACTTCTAACGTACGTGCACTCGTCTATTTGGTAATTTGGGGCTTTACACCTCATGGACAGTTGGCAACGGCACTGTCATGTCACGTTCCTTATAAATTGTAAAAAAAAAAAAAGTGTTTTCAAAATTCATTCTGGTAGCGCCATCAAAATTCTTTCCCGCATGTTACCCGTTTCGGGCTCTGATGATGTTGTTGGCCGTAAAATGGCAAGTTTCTTTCTATTAATATTTGTAAAGAAATTTAAATGTTCGGCCTGATACCCTTCATTTACAAATGCACTTCTGTAACGTACTAGGACGTAGTGCGCAATTCGCACTCGAGGTTTGAATGCAGTATGGATAATCGTCTAGACAATTCAGACTTTTTCGAAATGAAACGTTAGCCCTGAGAGGGACAGATCTGCAGGTCGCTAAACCCCTTTATGGGTGCATTGATTGTGTCTTGTAAATTGTTTAACATTAGCCTCCTTCGAGTGCAATTGAGGCGCATTGCTTAATATAGTCAAATATTCAGTTGTGTCGGGTGTGACACCCAAGACCGTTTTGTAATTCACACATGTAGAATCTAGAGTACACTTGTAAACTTCCACATGTACTTGTTTGAGAACTGGCATTGTTCACGCAAAAAATGTATCACTTTGAAATTTGATGTGTATATGATGTAAACTCATTAATTTTAATGGCAGTTTCACTAAAGGCTGAACATTATCGTAGTACTTGTTTGCTATTTAGGCACTGGAATTTGATAGAGCATTTTAGCTTGTTTGTTACGATTACAATGTAAGTGGATGTTCAAAGATTCCAGCATATTTGATGTATGAATTTTATTGCAACTTTGAACGACGTTTGTGTCATGGTAAATTCCTGTTCTCAGTTAAGCCGTTCGCTAATTATACACTTGCTTCAGTGTAACTTAATTATTAATTCTGCTTAACACGTTGTGACGGGGCTTTGTCGTGTCTACATCTGTTATTTATTTATATAGATGTTGGAAGTTACGATGTCCCTGTTCGAGGCGGCAGAATGTGGAGGTGCTGCTTCGCTCTACCGTGTTGTATGTGTCGGCTGTAGAGTTATATATGTTTGTGTGTCGTTCCTTGGCACACTGCGACACGTGTAACGGGTTTACGTGCTTTGGGTTATTGTTGTCACTGCAAGATGTAGCTTGCAGGATGACGATACCAAAAGAAACACACCTATTTGTTTTACGACTATTTATTTGCAGTTGCGATTGTGATCCACCATAAATAGGTGTACATTGTCAACAACCAAAATAGCAAGATTAACTGGTGACGTGAAAGGAGATAGTTCGCCCAAAACAACTACTCCCGAGTGTCTGCCCAAGACAATAGAGACGCACGGTATTGCAGTTTACAAACTTAGTACTCGTAATCTGCTTCACTCATGAAGATGGCTATACTATTCTATATGGTGCTATACCTTGGCACGCCTGGAGCTACTGAGTACAAAAGAGAAAAGTAAAAATTTAAAACACGATGAAATTTAATCAGAGCGATTTCACCCCCGAGGCTTGACTTCCCCGCGCCAGCGCTCCCGTACACGTCCTCCCTGTCCCGCCATGACACTTCGACTGACCAAAACATTCAGCCGGCCATCATTCCGTGACCGTCCACGAGCTCCGATGCACGACGACTACTGACTGATTACAAACTCAAACAGACAAAAGTTAGCCGGCCATCTCCCGGCGACCGTCCCCTCGCTCCGATGAATCACAACTAACGTTTACACACTTGAACAGAAAAAAACTTAGCCTGCCATCTCCCGGCAACCGGTCACGAGCTCCGATGAATCACAACTAATGTTTACACACTTGAACAGAAAAAATCTTAGCCGGCCATCTCCCGGCAACCGGTCACGAGCTCAGATGAATCACAACTAACTTTCCTGGGCGGACACTCTGACTTACTCGGCCGAGCGGCGGAGGGATACATCAGGATCCAACTTGCCTAAAAAGCTGGTTAATTGACGCTTATAACCTAAAAATTGTATGTAACATAGATACTGATAAATTTACAAAGAATTTTATTCCATAATACCAGCTAAATATTCATTAGTTTATTAATTGGGGATGTGCAGCGTCATCAATCTGTCGCGGATCACCACCTTCACGGAGTTTTGCGCCCGACACTACCACCCACGTCGATCGAGAGACGCCCGGCAGAGCTCATCGCATTCCAGCACGTCCCTGTACGTAACTCCAGGCGAGTGAACTCTGACCTGCCTGCCAGATAAATCCATCCAAAGCCCAGGCTAGCTCAGAGCTTATTTGAAATTTCAAAAGCTAGCACTTCTCGGTACGTGCGCTTCCAAGCAAGAGAACTACGGCTAGCTTGCCACATACATCCCATTCCAGGAGAAGCAAGCTAAGAGGCTTCTTGAAATTTAAAAAAATCCAAACAATGCAAAATATAAGAAAAGTTTACTTAGAAAAGTTGCTTGAAATTAAATTAGCTTTAAAATGAGTCCAAACACCGTATGAATCCGATAAAATTGACACGTAAAATTAAATACTTTTCTCTTACTTTAAAGTTAAATGTAAAAAAAGAAAATTTTAATGTAAATTTCTCTACTCGCATCCCCAATTAATATGTTGGATCCCGCCGTATACATCCTTATGCCTGGTTAAGTTGGCCTACTTAATTTGTTATAAACAGAAAAAAAAAAAAAAAAAAAACATACAGTATTAAGACAAAAAAAATTGAAATTACTGTATGATAAGAGGCCAAGTAAGTGCTACGTGCCAGTGCACGTCACAACGTTTGCTAAATATTGGTACTCTGTTGTCATAATAAACTTTGTATTTCATATATTTTAGTGTATCATTCATATTTGTGGCACATTATTAATATTAATACATCCATGTAAACATTTACCAATTCGTGGTAACATGTTAACATTTGTGTATCAACAGAAACTGCTTTTAAACCAACTTTTCTTTAAAGGTATTGGCCAAATGGTAACATATTGAAAATAACATTGCCGATACCTAAAATATCTGTTGTATCTGCGGCTGCCAATAAATATCGGGCCAGCACTAGCAGCAATGATAATAGGTACGTACTGTTTATACGCAGCAGAAAGATACAAACTTGCTGAAAATAGAAATTAAGCAAGGCTTTCAGAAATTTTTGCTTTATCCTAAATTGATTACACTTCTTAAAATGCAAGAAAAGCAGCTAAATAACTCATCAAAAATATTTCTTAACACACTGTTAGCTATTAGAGAAGAAATATTAGCAAACAGATATTTTGGACCACTGGGAACAGGTATGAAATGCAAAACTGACCAACTCAACTACAGTACAGAAAAATAATTTCTTGAAACACAAAATAAAGCTGTAACACTACATATGTTACCTGGTATCTGTTCATCAGTTCTTCCCAGTTTTCCTTGACGAAGTTCCAGGCAAGCTGTCTGCCCAACTTGCTCATTGCCACAGAAATAATCACAAATACTGTGTCTTGGGATCGAACTTCATCCTGCAATGTATAACATTCACTGCATAATGCAATAAAACTGTAGAATCTATGTTGTTTGAATCATACTAAAATTAACAAACTGAACAATTACTATGGATGTAGACCACTATGAGTGGATGTTGCCAAATTTTTAGAAACCATCATAACTTAAGATCAACTAAAATAAACAAATTATAAATACTGATTTTATCATCAAATATGCTAAATCACAAGTAAACAAAAATTGTATGATGATTATTAATAATCATAAGAAACGTATATTAAATTAACACAGTGAAAGCAAGTTATAATGTAAATTTATAACAGCACGAAAAGTTTACGTTATAGAGAATGATAGTATTTATAAACAAAATTTTAGAAAATTATATATTTATAGCATTATGTTCATGGATTATTTGTCTGTATATTTTACTGTGGAAATTCACAGCAATAATTATAGAAATGTACATAAAACATTTTGGAGACACACCAGCACTCACTGCAAAATTATTAGACATACAGCCGTGATGCAATGCGCTCAGCTGTAGTAGGTGTGCGTAATCACTCAAGGTCATGCCGCTTCGGCCACAGCTGCATTGCAGTAGGTGCGCGTGTGTGTTGCGCTAGTTTTAAAAACTTACAAACTATATTTCACATTTTTAAATGTACATAATTTAATTTGTCACGTAATATCTATGAAAAATTGCCAAATAAAATTAAATATATCTGTAAAACTGACCAACAGAAATAAAAAATACACTTTTGAAACTATTAGCCCATAACACAAAAAAAATTCACTCAATCGGACATAAAAATAAAAATCACTACTTAAAAAATGAATAGATTTTTGTTTGCTTGTTTTTCACAACACTTTGGGACATAACAAATGACTGGACTTCATGAAACTTAAGTAAATCTTCTGTCGAAGCATTCTTATGCTGATAGAAACAATAGATAAGGTCAAGTGCCTCCATTAGCGAAACTTGCGACGGAACAGCCACGTCTTTTGGTTCGTCGTCAGTCTTGTTATTATAACTGTCAGCTCCCAGCACACGTCAACACTGTTATCTGCCGTGACAAATTCTTCTACTTTTGACTTTCCGATAACAAAAGGTTTAAACTTTTCACTTCCATCCATGTTTGTGCATAGAAGTACCGTTAGCCGTTCCTTGTTTCAATTTCCTCCTTTGCAAGGATCATTTCTCACTGCCCAAGTCTTGTCAGGAAGTAAATTATAAAAAATGCCAGACTCGTCAGCATTATAAACATCGGAGGGTTCGTACCATTTCAGTATGGATACAAGAATAGGTTGCCCATTGTTAACTGCATCTTTGTTTACATTTTCACTCTCCCCAGAAATTTTGTGCAGTGAATTTCCTCTTCTTGCCTTAAATCTGTTAAGCCAACCATTACTGCATTTGAAATCATCATCATCAATGTTCAGTTGTAAGGTTAGTTGTACAGCTTTAGCCTTTAACATCGTCCCAACAACTAGAATTCCTTTCGCGCGGTTTTGCGAGAACCATGTAAACAAAGCTTCCTCCAGATCTACGTGTTTTGCAGCACAAAGTTTTTTATTTTTGCTGGTGCGCAATCTTTCACAGCTGCTGACTGAATTTTTTCCTTGTTTTTTTTAAATTGTGAACAAAGTAGAAGGGGTCAAACTGTAAAGCCTACCAGTTTCATCTTTGCTGACGGACAGATTTTCACACTTTTGAATAATTTTAATTAAGTTGACAGATCAAGACATTTTCATTTCTTATCCACGTCTTAAATGGCAAGGAAACTGCTTAAGTGCTAACACGAAACGCGCACAATTGCAAAATGACTGCAAAGTACAAAAATATTTAGGACTGGCATGAAGCACCGTACATTGTGACTGGATTCAGTTTTTTGGACATACTCCATTGCAAATTGAATGACTGTCAAAGAAAATACAGTAGTTTTGTTTCGTCTCTTCACTGTGTCGTTTGTCTTCTGTATATGTCTGTTATCTGTTGCGTTTTGTCTCGTCTATTTGTTGTGTCTTTTTGTTATTTTTCTGTTTGTGTCTGATATCTACTGTGTTTTTTGTTTCGTCTCATCGTTGTGTTGCATGTTACTTGGTTTTTTTTTATTTGTTATTATTTTCATTTATTATCTGTTTGTTCCTTGTTTTATTTGACCCGATTCCATTTTGGAATTTCTTGTTGTGTATGTATCTTGCTGACTAAAGCATACTCTGCTTATATTATGGTTTTCTTTTATTTGTTTAGTTTTCTTTGACAGTCATTCAATTTGCAATGGAGTACGTCCAAGAAACTGAATCCAGTCATGCACCCCCATTGCACAGTTCTTTCAAAGATCACCGTACATTGTCTGGTCCGTGCGACTCGAACGAGGCTAGTTAAGCTTACTGCGGAGCTGCAGAACAAATTATGCTCACAGGCCCAGGGCAGCGTGCTGTAAAACAAGTTATGCTCACAACGAGGCCATTGCCAAGTCACATGTACGACAGCTAGCATGCAGCGGAACTCTATTCATGCCAGTCTTGTGAAGAAGTTGAGGAGGGGAAACAGCCCTGCCTCTAATGTACACACTCAGATTGGCTGGCCCTCACCGTTGCTTACGCTATTACGCCTTTCTACAACTTCCAAATCTGTGCATTGCAAGTTTGCACTACTGAAGTGCTCTGCCTGCTGAACGTTTTTGCAACTTCGCTGATGGCACAATTTTCGAAGTTCTTTGTCCCGGCCGATACGCAATGCCCATGTTTGCCCCCTCCCTCGCCACTCGCTTCCCTCCTTTTCTCACCCCCTCCCCATCCCGACCCAGGATACCACTCCATCTCCCAACAATTCATTCTTTCAACCCACGCCATTCTCTTCTCCTTCGTACAAGCCGCCCAGGAAAAGTATGAGACTGCCCTGGTGCCGTTAATTGTGTGTGTAGTCCGTTCAGTACTTTACGAACTATACATGGCACGGCCACTAATTGCGCTAGCGGCTCATTACCGTAACTCATGGTACATACATAAACGCTTGTTCCTGCATGTTAGGTAATCACGCCTATCCACTTGACTGCTACACAGTAAGATCTTTATTCAAGTTTCTGTGCCTTCGCTAAGGCTAAATGCTTTTAAATTATGCCAAGTTTATGATTATCAATTTGAGTTGCAAACAGTTAGCAAGGCCACAGCAGTGTAAAGGCCACTTTAGCAGAATGAGTAGTCGAAAGTCGACTCACCGCGCAGCAAACTACGCTCACTGTGGGGCCCCACCTTGTGCGGCGCTGTCAATTCGTCCACATCTTGCACGACATTGCTTCATTTGACGAACACAAAAAAACACTGCGAAGTTGTTTCACATTTTCTTAAGGAAATAATACAATTTCTCATTGTTTTTGAGGAAAATTACGGCTGTGTAAGCTATCGTTATAGCAAAAATGACTCCGCGCCGTACTTGTTACAGCCAAATTTTTTAACCACACAGCATACTGGGAAACTGACGGTGCCAAAAAAAATTATCGTTATAGCGGACTATTTGTTTTATGTTGTACTCGTTACAACGGACTTTCACTGTGCACAAATTAATAAAATTATAGGATTATTACAAAAATGCAATAACCTGTAAACGATGTACTGTACCCAAGCATTAAAGATGAAATCAATTCAAAACTTACCGACATGGCAAACTGGAGCACTTTCTTCAACAGTGCTACATCTTTGATGGCCCCTAATGCTCGTGATATCCTGTCCTTTTCTTCATGAAGATCTGCCTCTCGATAAAGCTACGAAACAAAGAAGGCTAACAAAATTATCAGGCAATAAACCTCGGATAGTGCCAAAATAACAATGTAACAAATATACACATAAAGTACCTATTACTATAGTATTAATGTATTGATTTAGTGGTAAATTTGTCTATGGTCTATAGTCTATAGATATTTTGAGTCTTACATTAGTAGGAGTTGGCAATGCCATATATTGTTGTATTCTGGTATAAATATTATGTACGTGGGTTCAAAGCAGTTTTCTTCTCACTATTACTTTGACACTGTACAATATGAACTTCGAATTTTATAGTATAAAGTACTTGAATAAATTTAAATTTTATGTAAAATATTTTTAATGTTTATATTTACTTTTTTTTTTACATTTGTTATTAAATGCATTAAGTGTTGTTATTAGTTTTAAACTTCTTGTTAGTCTGGGTACGACGAAATTTCAACTAGTCGTTTCAGAAGTAATCCGGATGAAATTTGTTTATGTCCAAATTATGAACCGATGCAAACAATATTGCTTTGAAACATTCAAAGGATGAGTTTGATAAATGAATGCTGAGTAACATTTACTGACCCGCATGACAATTGGAAAATGTGTATACATAATTAAAACCATATTTCTCGGAATATTATTTACGTTTCATGTGTAAACAGCACCTGAACTGCAACAGTGACGCCATCTCTTCGACAGTATTTGCAATACACAGCTGACCCCAAGATTTATCGGCCAACCAAGGGCATTCTGAACTCTCAGCACTGTTGCTTGTTGCCGTTCTGCGCATGCGTGTCTCGGCAAACAGCACACAAAATAGTACACTAAGACGCTGCAAGTGGAATAGCTGCTGGAGTTCAATGTACTCTTTTATCTCGTACGGCGTGGATTGACGGTAAATATTAAACAATTTTTGCCCCGTGTCATAATGTCACAGTGTAAAACAACATAGTAGATTATTTCCCGTATGGCACCTGTATAGTTTTTAGTTGCTGCAGTCTTGGAACTGTATTTTAGTAGATTTTCATGCTTCTTTTTTTTTTTACAATGTTTTAAAAATTTTTCACTATTCCCGAAATTATGTCCATACAAGTGAAGCATCCATATGAACACAGTGCCGTACGAGTGGAAATTTCACGCTAAAATCACTACAGAAATACTGCACAAATTGAAAGATAGTACACTAGACCCCCGATTTTACGAACCCTGGATTTAACGAAGGTAGCGATTCTATGAATACAATCTCAGGAACCCTCAAAAAATAACAAGATTATATGACAAAAAAAATTGTAAGGAATTACGTTGAAAATGAATAAAACATACTGTATCTAATTCACGGCATTAAAATATGAAGTGTAGAGTTGCAGTTATTACTTGGTAAGTCACAATATTAAAAATAAAACAAAAATAGCGAAAATCCGTTAAAAAATGCGGCAGTGACAGTTTGAAAACCGCGCGGCAGCGGCGCCGCCGCCTGTGCCAAGCCGGCCGGCCTGTCTCCAACTACGATGTATTAGGATCTATATTGAGGTTGTACTATAGACGCCAAGTTCCAGCACATGCGCATATGCTCATTTAACTATAGTACAGCCTCCTTCTAGGTTGTTTTACGACGTCTTATATCTCTCTCGTCTCGCGCCGAATGAGTTTACTTTTTTACACGAATCCTATAAATAATAGCATGATATTTTTCTTTATTGCGTTAACACCATACGTACTTAGAACAATTAACTTGGTGCATAATTTGCGTAAACAATGCATTACTGCGAGTTGTAAAACGTGGGTTTCACAAATGAGCACGATAATAGCGCTACCTATTTTCCAAGTGTAGAAACATTTGTCTCCTGGTATGTCGAGCTTGGAAAATAAATAAGACGTTCGTGTGTTACGTAATCCCGGAACTCCTAATTTATTTTTACCGCATATACTGACTGTGAAAGTGATTATTTTCATTCACTTATACATGTAATTCTCGACGATTTTAGGTAAGAACGTCACAAAATGGCGTTCTTGGAACGTCTGTATATGCTACGGTGCCGCTATCTATCGGCCATCTTTTGAACGTTCGTACAGTAGCGCTATCTGTCCGCTCTGCACGCTACTAGTATCTACGTTCTCGTACAATTCAACAACAACGTCGAGGGAATGTTTTTACGTTAAGTTATATAAAACTGCGCAATGAATAAATACATCCGCTTATTCCTTCTTTTTTTTGGTGAATAATTTACAAGAACATTTTACTAGTAAGGAATGCCTACTTTTCTTTTTCCCATTAAACGCTACGCAAATCGCGCTATTCGCTCGTGAGAAGGCACTCGGCAGATGAGTTTTCTCTTTTTTTTAGGACAAAGATCGATCATATATATTGTTTAGCGGTGTTCTTTTCATCGTAAGACGTCTGACTATTGATATAAATTTATATTTCAACTATTACTTGCGTTATTTTTCCGTTAAATGCTACGGAAGTCGGTCTATTCGCTCGAGTGAAGACCTCGGAATCTCGATTTTCTCATTTTTTTAGGAAAAGGATTGGTCATATCTATTGTTTAGCAGTGTTCTTTTGATCATAATACGTCTGACTATTGATATAAATTTATATTTAAACTGTCACTTGCCGTATTTTTCCGTTACATGCTACGGGAGTCGGGATATTCGCTCGAGAGAAGACACTCGGAATCTCGATTTTCTCATTTTTTTAGGAAAAGGATTGGCCATATCTATTGTTTAGCGGTGTTCTTTTGATCATAAGACGTCTGACTATTGACATAAATTTATATTTAAACTATCACTTGCTTTATTTTTCCGTTAAATGCTACGGGAGTCAAGCTATTCGCTCGAGAGAAGACACTCGGAATCTCGATTTTTTTTTTCATTTTTTGGGGACAAGGGTCTGTCATATCTACCGCTCAACAGTGTGACGTCTGGCTACTGATACCAATTTATGTTTACATTATTACGTTAATTAATTTCCCGCAAAACGCTACGGAAGTCGGGGCCTAGAGACACTTTGCAGAAAAAATGCAATTTTAAAATTTTCTGTTAAGTAAGCCCCCCCCCCCCTACTTAACAGAAAATTTTAAAATTACAAAAATAAGCCGCTATCGAATTTACGAAGGTAGCAATTTTACGAATGCGATGAGAGGAACCGTGAGTATTCGTAAAATCGGGGGTCTAGTGTATGTGTGGTATTTATTAGCAGAAACTAGCAAGGAAACACTGAAATGGAAGATACTTTAATGAGTTTAGTCAACCTAAAGCTCTTGATGCATCAGACGTTTAAACACCAGTTGACATTCCCCAAACATAAAATTTTTGTAAATAATCTCCTCCCGAAATAAAAATATATTACTTTTTTTATTCTATCTCTATAACTCTAAAAATTTAAATTACAAACAAAAAGTTGCAGGCTACTAAGTCATGTCACTAATGTGATACACGAATTGGAAAATGAGTTTGGACAGTCTTGAGATGAGAAAAATTTAGGGCCAGTTGTACTGTATAAATTTTAAACTAACAGGCTATAGATAACACAGTGTTAGCTTATTCTCTTGTTAAGTGCCCAGTTGTGTTGTAAAATCTGTTTTTATTCTCTTGTTAGCTACCAAGTTGTTAAATAGTTTTGGTGCTGTTTTTATGTGTGTGTTGACAAATGTGCTACGTTTATATTTTTTTCCGTATTATTTACAAAATACAGTGAAACTTCCCAATACCGGACACCTCTGGTGCATAAAAAAATGTCCGGTATTGAGAAGTGTCCGCTATTAGGAATTACAGTAGTATATAAAAAATATAGTACATATATAAAAAACTTTAATACAAAAATGGTAGACCTACATAATTTTCTTAACTCTATACTGCGTTAAACTTTCGCTAGTCCAAGGCCGAATTTTTGTGGTATTTTCGGAGAAATTTTAAAACCTTTCGACGATGTACGGCAATAAATCTTACCACGCGCCGATACAGCTGGCTGGCCGACGTGACTCATCCACACACACTAGCGCGCGAGCATGAGACTGTGTGCCTTGTCTACACGTCGCTCGCTCTCGCTCGCACTGTCAGCCGGTTTGGCACGTGAAATATTTCCGAGTCGTGTGTCAAAGTTTCCGAGATCGACGTGGGTAATTATTAAAAAAAAAGTTTGATGCCAGTGTTTTGTGGTGCATAGTTTACGTTAACTGCAGCTCATGTCACCCTAATTTGTCCATTGTTCTCAACGTGTGTGTGAACAAATCCTCACTCCATATGCATTCGGCTAAAGTCGAGTATCTTCATACGGCTAACTTAATTGAATGAAAGGCATGAAAAAAAAAAACGTTTTCTACACTATAAATCTGCCGAGTAAACGTCACAGCCTCAGAAAGAAAGAAACAGAGGCTACAAAACCACTCAAACGTTAGTGTATCTACAGTCAGTCCATCCGTTTTTGGGAATGTACGTTTGCTGGAACCGCAGCTATTCTCCGTCCACGACTTCAGTATTGCTTCTCTATTTTTTATTATGTC
>PNEQ01002115.1:20393-32595 GCA_003012365.1 Medauroidea extradentata | reverse complement strand
GTCACAAAATAAGTCACTCAATTACGACTGCTACACTATTACGTGAAGTGCATGAAAAGAAGAGTAAACAATGACTAAGCGCTACAACACGTCGCATGCGTGTGTGGTGGGAGGATCAAGTTACACGGCAGCTGCGCGCGTGCGTGTGTGTGGGGGGTCGAGATAACGCGAGGCTACGTGCTACCTGCGTACAAGGGGTGTACAAATCGCACTTTCTTAGTTACAACTCGCTGCCGAAACATTCATTGAAGCTGCTTTGCAACTGTTTTCGCGCCCCTTTTTTGCGCATTTTGTCCGTTATTCACTACTTAATATGTGTCCGCGTCCGTTAATAAGAATGTCCGTTATTTGGAGAGTATTTCTCCATAAGGCTCCATGTTAATCTGCCGGCGATTGGAAAAATGTCCGTTTTTCGGAAGTGTCCGCTAAGGGAAGTTTCACTGTACATACGAACAATTAAAACTTTTACAAGTGAGAAGTGAAATAATAATGACATCTTATAACATATTTAGTCTGTATTAGGCTATACTTAAGTTACAAGACAAGTACTATGTACACACTAAACTTAAAACTAACATTTAACCGTCAAAATATGTGACGTGTGATTATTTAAGAGATAATATTCTCTTAGGATTCTCTCCATTTCAGAAGATTGGAGGGCTTAACTTTTAGATTATAGTATTTCGTGAGTGTTTCAAAACTCTTCACATATTTGCTATCTATACAAATCAAACCTACCTCATTGAATACTTGCAAAGCCAGTGAAATTTATTGCAGAATCCTTGTACGAATGACATGAAACATGTTAGCACTGAATTGCTTATAAATTATGTAGGTATCACAATCACAACGAAAGCCATTTGTAGGCCTATTTCAGGAAATACACTCATAAATACCAAGCCACACGAGTTACGAAACTAGCGTGGAATTAAAAATCAACTAAGTTACTCAAATTTAAACCAGTACAAATATAAAACTTTAGGCAGTATTTTTTCCATTTGAGGCATACATATGTAGAAACAGAACTGTGAAAGACAGCTATTTCACTTGCACTAAAAATGCTGCTTCCAGTGAACAAAGTACGTAATTATTCACGAACATCACCAATCAACTAAAATTAACACAGTATCAACCACACTGAATTATCAAGTCCCAAAATTAATTAACTTTGTTTTTCTTACACTTCAGAAAACAACCAAAACATGTTTGTAACAGTAATTTTATGACAATTTTCCTCTGCAGTTTATAAAAATCAAACTTCACACTTCCTACATTCTTGTACATGCTCGAAAAGGCTACACAAACTGAGGTTACGAAAACGTATTAAAACATACTTAAGGCACGAGACATTTATATTGCACGAGTCACAAGTGGCTACAGTCCCGATAGCAATCAATACAATTTTAATTTTAGATGATGCTCAACACATTTGGAAGAAACAGTGGATATACACAGCACACGTTTATAATAATCAGTTTTGATCATAAATTTGGTTGGTTAGAAACACGTTTTTTGAATAACAGAATTACCTAAACAGTTTGTTTTCTTACTCTTCAACCAAATCCATGCACTCGCACTCAGTTATATTTTTGTACCATAATACCTCACATTAATATGTCTTTGCGCAAAGTATAAAATTTGTATTAGCTTAAACGAGTCACAGAATTTTCACAACTGCCATAGCCATCTTGTAAATCGCCACGT
This sequence comes from Medauroidea extradentata, assembly GCA_003012365.1. NCBI lineage: Eukaryota > Metazoa > Arthropoda > Insecta > Phasmatodea > Phasmatidae > Medauroidea > Medauroidea extradentata. The sequence goes on along the minus strand of PNEQ01002115.1, from coordinate 30,891 downwards.
GCTCATTATTCTCCTGTTGTATTTATCTGCCTTAGATTAGCTAGAAGAATAAATTATCTTGCTATCGATAACAGGAGTTCACACAAGTTCTCCGCAACGTACGTAAAATATTTTTCAAATTCAAAGACCAAACCAGCATAAAAAAAATCCCTGTGCTGTTAATTTCATAGACAACAAGACACAGAGGAGCAAGCAACAGATACTGCACATCACAGACAGTCAACAACAAGGAATTGTCTGCAACCTAATTGATGAATATTTTTTCGTTTATTGTACAAAATTATAATTTAGTTGTTTGAATAATGACAAACATAGCAAACAACATTATATTAAAAATAATTTGCTTAAGTGAACGAATAAAGGAACGCAAAAATATACTTCAAGTTCCTAAAATAAAAGAATGAGACCTGAACTTCATTCACATGTCAAGAAACTAACTCGTTCCTTATGCGTTCGCGAAATAAATGAACGAAATCAAAGGAATACGTTCATTGGAACTCATCCCTTCCAAGCCTTGGTTTGAACTTAACTTTAGTACAGTTGTACCTAACTTAGCACATAGATACAGTAGAGCCCCGATTTAACGAACTCGGGAATAACGAAAACAGTGATTTAATGAAAGGATTTTTAGGAACCTTCAAAAACAATAAAAAATGTATTAAATAACTAACACTTTGATAAAATTGACTATTAATTGTAAGTTAAGTCCTTTAAAAATACTAGCACCGACCGCCGTATGTACTCATTTCTCCGTACAAAAGCTTAAGTCATCCGTTGAGAAACAAAAAAAAAATTGTTAAAATTCGCTGAAAACTTTGGCTGCGGGAATGATTTTGAGGTACGTGCACACAGGTGCAGCCGAGCATGTGACGCTGTGTTGCAAAACAAGCATGCACCTAGATCCTCATCCTGGCGGCTGGCTAGTGAACGAGCGTCAAGGTATCCAGTCCCCACAGCGCGGCAGTGGACAGCACAATAACTAATTCACAGATAGTGCTTCGCGTCTCCGTTAGAATGAGCTGCAGTGCCACGTGCTCTATGAATTAATTCTACTACTTATAGAATGCAATGTTGTGCAGCGTGATTATTTACACTCGAGTCCCGTGATAAAACAAGAGAGTTTATGAAAAAAATACGTAATATTATTTATGCAGACATTTTACAATGAAAAATGTAGGTGTAGATGGGAGTAAAGTCGACTACCATTACTGCATATGCATTTTTAATGCAGATGTTTTCTTTTAATTAAAATAGGCAAAGTCCACATGCTTTATGACGCTGAAGAAGTCGACGAACTTTTGGTGTGGGCAGATCTGCACCATATATATAAAAGTAAATAATTTGTTTCTCCGATGCATTTTTAGCGAGCAGACCAAAACGAGTTTCCTTCACGAGTGCGGCTACATAAAAGCTACAATGGTCGCTGCCGCGCACGTATTTAATTATTAGGTATTTTACTGTTGCCTCGCAAAATTTTAATTCAGTTTTAATTTCAAAATTTTTACTTTATTATTTTTCATGGGATTTTCCTTAAATTTGTTGGTGGAGCGGGCCGCAGAGACGGAAATATTGACGGCTCGGCAGTGTTAGTCATCACTTCTCATGTGTTGATGGCGCGCGCAAGGACAGCACAACTCACCATGCGCACACTCGCCGAGCGTTCCACTGAAAGTTTTTTCGCCGATTTTATTTCTATTCACAGCTGTGGCTTACCTATTGCAGTAAATGTGTTTTGTTATTGTTTTGAGCCTATATACTTTTTTAAAATTACCTTAAATTCCAACGAAACATGCCCGAGGATTTACCTTTTTTTTTGGGGGCGTGGGAAAGAGGGGGGTGAAGTCGGATTTAACGAAACATCGATTTAGAGTAAACATTTTCAGGTCCCATGGCATTTCGTTAAATCGGGGTTCTATTGTAAATTAAAGACACATACCCTCAGCATGGTAGAATAAGTGTCTTCATTTCCTTTGGCAAGAACAGCTTTGTAGACTGCGAAGCGCAAGTCTGCAGGCAGGGGTGTCTTGCCAGTCACGTGGACACTGAACCTCCTGTGAGCCTCAGCTATCATTGCTTCATCTTCAAACACACATAATCTGTCGATCGCCAGTGCACGTAGTAGCGTATCCAGGTGACCTGACAATGTAAGAACACATTTATCATCGAAGAAAAATAAAACAACATTACTTTTTCATTTTGTATCAGTATAGCTGTAACTCACTCTCTTTTTCGCTAGGGTCCCAGCCCAGACGTCTGCCAACACTTGCCAGAAGCCTACGACCATAAACTTTGAAACGGTCATCAAAGTCTGTGTGAGAGAGCAGCAGGGATATCTTGGACAAGCAGTTACTGATGCTGGACCACACTGTGTAGTTGGTCTCGTTGGCAAATGCTTGCATAAGTTTCAATGCCTCTACGGTGGGTGTGTGGCCCGCCTGGACCATAGCAAACAGATCGTCTAGGAGCCCCAGTCGATCCAGTGGCGGGAGACTACGGTCTGCTATGGCAGGGACAAACTGCGCCAGCATGTCAGGTGGATACTGGGTGCGATAATAGCCGACAGTACCAGGATTAACTTTGACCCATTCACTGGCAGCCACGTCGTGCAAGCACACCTCTGCTGATCTGCTGTTAAGTACAGTTTGATGGATGACTGATATAGGGTCCCGGGATGTACTAAATGTGACTGGCACCATCCACAGCTGTTCACTACCTAGAATACAGCAATACTGGAGAAACACTTCCCACTAAGAACATCATTACTAAATATGTACTGTATTTATCATACATAATGCAATTGCAATTTAAGGAATAAATCTCTTGTTAGAACTATCATTCAAAATTACCTTTGTACACTGCTAACACTTTACTAAAATTATGATTCCTGATAGTTGAAATATACTGACAAATTATGTATGTACTGTATTTTAAGTTTTTTAAATAAATAAAGGATACAGTATTTACAGTAGTAAAATATAGTAGAACCCTATTATAGTGTTCCCACTTATGTTTTCCTGGTTGTAATGCTACCTTCATTTGGTCCCTAAAACTGTTTTGTAATGGGAAATTACCCTGTTATAATGTTTTCCCATTTATAATGTCAACATTTTTTGAGTCCCTTCAGTAACATTATAACAGGGTTCTACTGTATATGTTTTTTTCCACTACATAATTATAGTGAAAACTATCATGCAAATACAAACTTTAAGGGCCCTAAATTATTGCAGTTTGTAATAATCAAGTTTGTATTAAGGGCACCTTCTACCATGCTCTTAAAATGCCTTGAAGTTAACTCATAAACAGATTTTTTCGAAACTATTATACATTTGCCCATTGTACCTACGTACGAAAAGAAAACACATTTCGGACAAGGTTGGAATATCACTGTTAAGACACAAATCTCATTAATAACTGTTTAGCAGCCTTATAACACAGCTAAAAACAACCTTTTCAGACTGCCGTACTTCAGAATGTACTACCCAGAAGTATGCAAAATCCATATCGAGACATGCACTGAACTTTGCTACATACTTTCTACCAACAAAATATACGATCACCAAGTCCCATAGTAAAAGTGAATAGGAGGGAACTTTACATGCTAGTTCAGTGCTTGTCTTGTAGTGGTGATGCGGCATTTGATGCGCGCTTAAAGATCGCCCTTACAGCTCCGTATTTTTTAGCCTCTACCGCACAGGTGGGCAGCACCCTTAACAGGTATTTGCAAAACATTTTTTTAAATCTCTCTCTCTCTCTCTCTCTCTCTCTCTCAGCAATTTTTTTAGACTGCTTACAACCAAAATTCAAACATTACCATCCATTACTGCAGTTTCCCGATTAACTTCATAATACACTGATTTATGTGTACAGAAAAAAATTATTGATATCATTCCAAGTTAAAGAAAAAAACTTTGTAGTTAGAACTTTGTATAAACAGGGTTGGTATTAATGAGTTTCAACTGTATATTCACCATCAACATGTCATGCTAATTCTGTCAGTTGTGATATTGTTCATATTTCCCACTAAACAATTTTTTAAAATTCTACCACTTAAGAGTATGAAAAAAAAAATATGTTTTCGATATGCTATACTGCATCATCAATATCGCTCACTAACCTAAGAGATAGTGTTACACTGTTTCAAAAATTTGCATACAGAAATGCCCAAATACTAATTTCAGCATTTTTTTTTTAATTTTACACCCAAATTTTTAAAACAGGTAAAATGTTTTTTATACTTACACTCAATTGTTCGTTAACCCTGTGAGGTACTGCTAAAATCTTTGCTTCTGTAGGATGTTTACATAAATACGTAAAAACAAATTGTAGTTTTTTTTTTTTTTTTTTTTTTTTTTTTAATTCAAAGTACATCTCACTGTAACTAAGTCTGATTACAACCTCAATCCCTTGAGAATAGGTATACATTTTTTAAATTACGTAATTGGAACATGTCTCGTCGACAAAGAGGTCATTAGAGACTGTACAACTGTAATCAGGGACAAGAAATGGACGGGAAATCAAATCAGCCATGGCCTTCGTTACGGTACAATTCCAGCATTTGCCTGGAAAGATGTGAAGAAACCATCACTGGCCGGAGCTTGGAATCGAACCTAGGTCCTCCGAAAGGCGAGTTAACATTTTACTCTTGCGCCATCTCACTTAGTACCAGTGAATTAATGTCAAAGAAAGCAATACCAGTGCATCCAAAATTTCACAGCAATCAGTCACCTCAGCATGATTGGAAATCCTCACATCACTTAAGCGTGAAATGAATAATGAGAATTAAATTTCTTTAACTAATGATGTCAAATGGTACAGCACATAATATTCAGCACAACTGACCATCTGCTTTGCCATCAGCACAGAACTTCTCCTGTATGATTGTTAGCCTGCGGTCTGTTCCATCCTGTCGACTGCTCACTTTTATAACAGGGAAGCCCATTTGTTTCGTCCATGTGGACATGACTGCGCCCACTGGCTTCTGACTGGCCTCTTCCAATGCTGCCCAGAGGTCTTCTGTGAAAGTGTTACTGTACTGATGGCGTGTGAGGTACAGGTTCATGCCTTTCCTAAAGTCCTGCCAGCAAAGAAAAAAACAGTAAACCTTTACACCTTATTAGTGGTTTGGGATAAAATGAGCACTTCTGAAACCATAATTGTTTTATTCCTTTCAGATTACTTATAGTAATTTCTTGCCACTTTTAAATACAAACAAACCAACTTAAGTAACAACCAAAATGTATACATTACACCGTACCCGATAACGCCTGAGGTCACAACTAATAATGTTGCGAGTTGCAACTACCTTGCGAGCGATGTAAGAAAATTCAGTGGCGGCAGAACTAAGAGACCTTGTGTGCACTATAAGGCTCGTGTTATCCTTTGTGGCACCGCAGCAGCTGCCTACATGCCACAACTATCGTGCAAGCAGCATAAGCTGTAAGATTAAAGGGATTCAACATGCACTGTGCTGCTAATGTTATCCTTTTGCGATGCACGACGGCGACCACCTGCACACCTATCTCGGATTTCGTCAAGCCTCCGATAACAGACCTCGTAGTCTAGAGTATCCCTGTGTGTACTCTCTTCTGCAGGATGGTGCTTGACCTTGACGTGACATCCTTCTAGCAGCTTTGAGATAAAGACTTGCAGCAAGACTTTTAGACTATTGATTAAGGCAGGGCTGCCACCAAGTTCATTTTCAAAGTCCTGTAATAGTTTCAACTTTTACGTACCGTTTCAAATTATTTTTAGAAAATTACTGCTATAGAATTTTGATAGTAAAATTATTATATAACAAATTATTATAATACATAATGTGAAAAATTGAGATGTTATACAGGAAACCATCTACTGTTAATGTTCTTACAGACTGAACCGTTTTCTAGCCAGTTTCGGTAAAACAGCAGTTAACACTTTCCACCCATTTTTCTATTTCAAAATATTTGAAGAACAAGTTTAAAGAAACTATGAACATGTTCAAACCACTACTTGAAATATTAATATATCTGGGTAAGTATATCTATGGCCTCGAATGTAATGTAGTTAACTTGCATCATGGCACCATACGTGAAATGTAAATATCAATATGTACTCCCATAATCACATGTTTTTGACCAAATTTATGGCCCAAAATACAGAGTGCAACCATTGTGAGGAATTTTAACAGAAAACTACAGTATCCTTTTCTCAAAGATTTATTTTGATGTAAAATAAAATGTTAATGTTATCTTTATTTATTTATCTGTACCAAAAATAAAGGAAAAAGATTCCTATATGCACAGTAAACACAAAAAAAAATTTTTATAAAAGCTCGCAAATCCATTCACATATGTCGCTAATTGTTGTGTCAATTATTAAAAAAAACAATTGTTGGAAATATCCACGAAAGTCTTACTTTATCTGTCTGTCCGTTCTTACCATTAAATATCCGTTAAAACTGATAAAATTCATTAAAATGACAGGCCGTGATTAAGGGTATAAAAGAGAGCTGTGGCAGAGACAAGAGTTTTTGCTGGCAGGCATCTGGTGTGAGCTTTAGTGATAGTAACGGGTTATGAGAAGTAATCAAGAGTGTTCAGCAAGATTTCAGCAAGAAATAGTGTGACGAGGGAGTTTTCGAGCTTCAAGAGGTCCAATTCAATGTTTCTGTTAGGACATTGGGTCCATCATTTGTGAGTGGTCAGAGACACATTCCATGTACAGAGAAATTGTATAGAGGACTGATAATTTATTATTTAATTTAATTTTTATTACCTTTATGTTAGTAGTTATGCGTTTTGTTTAATTTAATGTAAAACCTCCCTCTCTCAGTATACCTTGCACCAACTTGTAACAATGATATTTTTAGATTTTCGTTTTAGACACAATGGTCTTCGAAAGTGCTCACTATACCGCGAACCACTAACAATACACAATTTAATAATAAGTAACCAAAATGCTGACAAAAGAATAAAACGAACAACCATCCTGATGTATAATGAAGTATTTCCAGATTACTCAATCAGTCTTTCAACAGCTTTAAGAAAAATCTCCACTGACTATGTTCAATCACTACGTTAATACAGTGGAACATCAATTGTTTCTCAGGGGATGATAAAAAGTTTCAGTATATGTGGAAACTGTGTGAATAGGTAAACCTAAAATGAGAGCATAGAAATTGTTCTGTGAACCAAGACTTTCAATCCATCTGGGTTCAAAAGACAAAAATTCCGCTACTTGAGCCAATGAAAATGACTGCGGCAAAATTTAGGTAGAAAGGAAATTTAATGAGGATATAAATGTAACACTAGGGGTGTGCTCTTCAACACTTGCAGACAAATTGTGTATAATGCAGAAAATAGTAATTAAGAGTGAAATTTAAGGTGTACATGGTCTGATAGTATGCTAATTTACTGCTCATTCAGCCAGTTCACGATTGTGTTGCCACAAGCACTTTATTTTATAAACTGTTCAGGTAGTAGTAGAACTTGCCCTTTATTTCTGCTATAAAAAGTAGCTATTTCTGCTCTTGCTCGCAGAGGTACAGCATAAGTAGCAAAATGAGCAATACAAAAAATAATTATTGCCAAAGTAGAATTATGCAGTATTGCAAAGCCATGAATGCTGAAAAACATGGGTTCTTGATGAGAATATGTTTGTGTAGATTGCAAGAAATGCACAGGGATGCATTATAATAAAAATAATGAAGACTAATCCTTGAAACAAAGTACTAAATAATCCTGAAGCAATAAATGTTTGTTAATTACGATACAAAAAATTTTCATTCTGAATAAAACAATGTGCTCTGATTATTACCAAATATCTGTCTGATGAAGACACACTGAGATATCAGGTGCGTAGGTTAGAGAAATTTTATTAAGATAATCAAAACAATTTCACACGTATTTTTTTAAACCTGAAAAATTAAAACAGCAGCCAAGTTTATAATACAGTAGAACCCTGTTATAGTGTTCCCACTTATAATTTTTTCCTGGTTATAATGCTACCTTCATTTGGTCCCTAAAGCTCCTTGGCAATAGGAAGTTACCCTGTTATAATGTTTTCCCATTTATAACGTAAATGTTTTTTCGATCTCTTGAGAAACATTATAACAGGGTTCTACTGTAAAATTCCATAAATTTATTCTATTTCATTTACCATCCTAGTCATATCACTTCATTATTTTTTAACACAATCTTTAAATAAAAATATGCTTGCTTTCTGCTGTGTTGTATATGTTGTCATGTCAATAGCAAATACTCTTTCTGCTACTTCACTGCTAGTGAAAAATATCACTCTCAAAAAGCAGAAATAGTATAGGTACCACTTCCGGAACACATCTTTACAATGCAAGGTCAGCACTGAAGACCAACAAAATTTACCAAACAGAACTGTACTACTAAAGGTAAATGCTGTTGTTCTATGAACGCATAATACAAAAGATTCTTCTATCACAACACTTATGACTAGCAAGCAGAAATATCAAGTTAAGGAAAGCACGAAAATATGGACAAAACTACACTAATTACTTCTCTTCGAAGATACAGCAGATAAAATTTTTTAACAGGTAGCTAAAATTGAACACTAGATATAACAAACCTATATTTTATAACCCACATCCAACTTACTTTATCTCCAATATATTTGTGCAGCATGCGTATAACTGATGCTCCTTTGTTGTACGAGATATCATCAAAAATCTCATCAATTTCTGACGGATGGCCCACAGGCACCTAAAAACATACCAACATACCCATGTTATTTTCAGTTATACTGAGTAGTTGTAAAATGCAAACCACAAAAGTATACCTACAAGCTACCTTTGCCTTCATACATGGCTACCAAAATACGTAACTTACAGGGAATTGACAATAATTACAGCATTCTAGCCTACCTGTTGCTCCAGCCAATGAAAACTATGGCTAACACCTGATGAGAGGGGCATAGATCATAGACAAAATGACAATTAGAAAAGATATTTAAAGTACCCTAAAAAAGCAGCTGGAAGTAGTATGCCACATTTCTGACACAAGACTTCTGCCAAAAACAACTCTTACTCCCACCTTCAGTGCATTACAATTTCAGACTACAGCAATGAGACATAGGATGCTGTCACACACATTTTCGATAATACATTGAAATAAGCTCTTCTTATCAACTAATTGTGGTGTACTACACATTTTGATCATTAGTGAATAAAAAACTTATACATTTACCCCTAGTTCCTCAGCGCTAGTAAAACAACAGAAACACTGTGCACCAGCTCAGTGTCTTTCATAAAGAAGTGATAGAACACCAGATACACATAGGCCTATCACTGTTTTTCTTATAGCTCCCTCTCTTCCAGGCCTGCAACATAAGCTCCCTAGATAGGCTGTGTTTGTGTGAGAGACAAAAGTGATACGGCAATAACAGTGCTGCAGGCTAGCATTATGTAATGCAGTATCACCTCTACTTGCAAGCCACACAGATGACGTGCAGTGCTTTACCATTATTACTTTTGTACAGGACTGGGACTTTAAGCAATTACAAATTTAATTTTATTTGTGGAAACCAGTGTTTACAGTCCAACACGTGTATATACCTTTGTGTTTTTAAAACTGTTGACAATTTTCCACATACTGAACTATCAAAACGCAATTTTCAATTAATTTTTAAGGGCTCAGTATTCACTTTTAAGTTTTAAACTTACAGCAACATAGTCTGAAATGTGTGCTCTTTTCGCAAACATACAAATGCCATACATGCTAAGTTAATATTTTAAAAAAATGAGTAAAGAGACCCTGTAACTTCGACCAGCTACATACAGTAATTCACTTGAACTTTTTCTTGAGAAACATTTTTTTTTGTGAGCAATATATTAATAGTGTGTGAGTAACCATTTTCTTGTCAATAATTATATGTTTAAAATTTTGAAATGTTTTACACAATAACAATAATTAGGGGTGTACAAATAGTGGTTTTAGTGTTTCAAATAGTTTTCAAATATTTTTCAAATAGTGTTTCTTCAAATTTTGGTATAAGTTTGCCAGTGCACAATCTTGCGTTTATAAGGAGATATATAAAAGCACTTTGCTTTATTAATTTAAGCATGAAAATTAGCAGTTTTTACTTTGATAACCTTGATCATTTCTAAAACATATGTTTTTTTGCTATGTTGTACCTGTTTTTACAGCAATATACTGTTTTCTTTCTCAGTTTTCTTCTTTTATGATGTTTGTGAGAAATCACAAAATTGATTTGTAAACAAGTGCTTATTACAGACATAACTATTGATCTAGTTTACTTCTTCCCGACATGTATAAAGATAAAAAGATAAAGTACTGTTACAAGTTTGGAGAACACAAACTTTATATGTGGGCAATTCCCATGAGTTCTTTGGGATAGAGGTCTATAATTACAAATAAAAGAGTTAAATTAAGTACTGGATTTAATAGCTCACAAAGCTATGAAATACACAAAACAGTAATCAACTAGAACTCTCACAACACAATTAGTTATGCACACAATTACTCCTGTG
>PNEQ01002115.1:0-19393 GCA_003012365.1 Medauroidea extradentata | reverse complement strand
ATGAGTTGCGTGAATGTAACGCGACATATTTTTGGTGTCGGGCGTAGTAAAGTGTTGAATGTAGCAACTGTAATTTTTTAGCGCACGGTAATATATTTTCAGCGTTTTGTTACGCAAAATCACGGTAAAATGAAACTTAGTAATATTTTAATTGTACGGCATCTTTATTTTTGATTAAATAATATACAAGGTTCCTAAACGTTTCCTACAAATACTTAATCAAAACCGTAAATAAAATCGTAATCCAATATAATCGCGCATAAAGGTCGTCAATAATCAATCCAGTCAGTTCCAAATAAAATCCAAAGTCGAAATCCAATAAAATAAAGCCAAGAAACTTATGCAATATCACAAGATGTATCCGAAAAACCAAGCTACGCACGAACTGTATAAACACACAATGGCAAGGGCGACGCACGAGACAAACAAAGGGTTTTTTTTGTGTCGCCCTCTCATTTGCTGACCTTGCTCGGAATCACAAAGGAGGGTATAAGGCCGTGCTATAATCACGTAAGAAATAACCGTAAAAATTGAACAAACGAAATAACCGTAAAAATTGAACAAACACTTTTGAGAGATGCATGCTACAAACACACCGTACCGCTACTTAGCCGCCGTAAGACCGTAACAGGGATAGAAACCTGTTTATTCTTACGGTGCGGGTACGGATATTTTCATACGGCTACTTTACTGTCGATGTAGCACGGGCTTAAGGGCTGAAGAGGAAAACGTGAGCTGCTTGGCTATCACTGTTGCTACGCACGCAGTCGATGTACAGAGCAAGCTATAAGCTGTTCACGGTAAAGTAAACACTTTTCAAAACTATTTCCATGAGAACAGCAATCAATAAATATATTTTGTAGTGGTCGCGGACGTAAAATTTCAGTTGAGTTTAAAATATACGATATGTCTAATATAAAAACGGAAATGTTTATCATAAATAGGCGACGGAAGAATGCAAATCGGCCGAGAGAAAACAGTAACTAGGTGCTCAAAAGTGTTCATTTTACCGTGAACAGCCTTTACGCGTAGGCTGTAGACAGTGCACATGGTGTGAGTAGGAGCAGAAACGGAGAGGGAGAAAGAGGACGGAAGAGAGATGCGTCATCACGTTACCTGCTTATCTTCGGTGTTGTGTGCACGGTCTAATTTACCAGGCGCGCTGCGCAAATGTATTTCAGGAGACGTTTTTAGAGTTTTTCGCCGATTTTTTTTTCTTTAATAGCTGTGACTTATTTATTAACGGACACCACCTCTATTATTATGCACGCTTACAGACGTATTTTAAAACATCATTCCTACTTTAAATAGTATTTTTAATACATGCACTTTTCGATTTTATTTTTTTTAATTTTTTTTTTAAGGGGATCGAGAATATTGTCGTAGTTGCGTTGTTGTCCTAGTTGCCGATGTCGTAGTAGCAGGGTTCGACTGTAGGTACAAGCAGCAAATACAGCGGTAGCGGTACCGTAGCGGACCGGCACGCGTGTACCGCAGGACGCATTGTGACTACACATTGCCAGATCGGCACGCTCGTTCCAGCCCAAGGGCCAGCCGGCGCGGTGACGTCACCTGTCAGCCGGCCGTGATATTGCTAGAGATCACACTTCGTCTAGTAAAAACTGCACGTTTTTATGTATTGGGTTCACGTTTACGTCCTTATCGGTATTGATGAAATTGTACTGCCTATTTTATAAACATATTTATTTCTATTTGTTCGAAACTGTATGTAAAATGGTTGAACTCGATTGTAAGCAGAGTCTGGATTTTTTATGATCCAAAACGGTAAAAAAAGGTCGGCTTACAATCGAGTAAATACGGTATGTTTCATTAGATTATTACATCCCCCCCCCTTCCTTTCCCCTGCAAAACATTATTTCTTGCCGAGAAAAGCTATTTCTGTGCAATTTTACAATTAGCACTGAATAAAAGTACCATCATATTTACACTGACCTACAAAGGATGACAACTCTGTTCGTCAATCATTTGTACTGAATTAGGGAAAAAAAAACATGTTTATACTGACCTCTATTGGATGACTGTTCTTCAAACAATCTAGTTCCAGTGCTCGAATGTATGTGTCCGTTACAAACTGGGTCCAGATGTCATACTCTGGGAAGAGGTGGGCCACACACAAAAACTCAACAAAAGATGCATAGCCTTCATTCAACCACAAATGAGTCCACCATTCCTGAAAACAAAAATATCAATCACAAAACATACCACAAACACACTGTACGTGGATGCGACGTTAGAAGTGTAAACTAGTGTATTTTAATCAGCAGCCAGTATTGCAATACTTTGAATAGCTAACAGAAATACATTCAGCGTTAAGTGACTACGAGTGGCTAATAATGTACAGTATTTTATATACATCCACATGCACATGCAAACATAAGATTGCAAAAATGACGCACAGTAACATAACAATATAAATGAAACATTTTGTAGAATTGAAGACAACAAGAACTGTTTACGAAATTCACTACCTACTGAGCGGACTCCTAGGGCTTTGGGGTGGGTTTTCAGTTGTTTCTTTAGTTTCAGTTAGTTTTTTAGGGGGTTCTGAGTAATGGGGTTTTGTTTGAGAGTCTGCTTTCCCTTTTTTCCTCTCGTGTCTTGCCTGGTCTGGTATGCTGTTTAGCGAGAAGGGTTGCCCCGGTTGACGGTGCTATGTCTTCCCCATTCCTGCCGGTCCTACTTCTTCACTGGCCATAGAGAGGAGGGCCTAGAGGGGGGGCCTAGTTCCGTTGGCCAGCGGTAGGGGCACGAGTGAGGCGAGCAGCGGACTCGCTATGCGTGTGGAGGGCGACCATTCTTAGGTCAGACGCGGATGAGTAAACATTGAGGGCTCGAGAGACCTGAGTGTGGTTCTAGTGAACTGAGGTGTTCGATGGAGACAAGGAGTCGTCACAGGCATGCGGGAGTGTCGTAAGCCGCGGCCTGAGTGGCTTGCGAAGCCTTTGGTTTAACGAACATCTGACATGTTGCTCTGTGAGTGAGTGGCTTTCCACGACGTTCGGTGGAGTTCCTTGTTGAGTCTTCCCGTCCACCTTAGGTTGAGGCCTTATCACCTTGCCGTGATTATCGTCCTGATATTGTAAATTGAGGAGGAGCGGTAGAAGTCCTAGCCTGGGTGAAGGCTTTTGAACATTTACTGATGGACGTAGGCTTAGCCTGGTTCATCACGTCCTGTTGTCCAAAAATGAAGGAATGTAACATTTTCAAACTTCTGCATCGGTGACCCGTTGATTCGTTGTTCACGAAGCCGTTGTTCCGGAGTGTGGAGTGGTTGGAATGAATGGAGAAACTAAATGACAAAGCGCACTAATCTGTAGATCTGTAACAAGTTTTTAACGAGTGGTATGTTAACGAGACCTGTATTAATTAGTGAAGAGTTGAATATCAATGATTGTTCCGATTTTGTGATGGCCCGAGTGGCGACTATTTTTCCTGGTAAAATTGGGCATTAAATGCAAGTTCTTGATATCACATGCGTGTTTTCTTTGCTCGAGAGGAAACCTTTCATTAACTCGCTATAAGCTTTGGTTATTTGAACAGGTGGGAACTACCCCGAGTGGTGGAAGCATTATGTTATTGTCTGCATTTAGTTAAAAGGTAATATAGGCCTTTAGCCTCTGGAGTCCTCTCCTTGGAGTTCGGCTCACTACGATTCCACAAACCAAAATATTACATTTAACACGAACCATGACATATTCTATGCTCTATCACAGCCTAATGCACACAAAAATGTTTCTGAAATTACATTACAGCACAAATTTTATTAATCTCACTCTTAATATGTCAACACTGGCACTCAAGCTACGCTACTAGACAATACAATTTGTTTTCCGAACCAGTGGTTTCAATTCACTACTGGAAATGTAAACATGGGTGGCATCTTGCACTGTATGCAGGCGAACTGTGAAACTATCAGTTTAATATTCACTATTGTTCACTCATTTATAGTGTCCACCAGTGACGGCTTGTGAGTAAAGTCAGTGAAGCTGCAGAGCCATTGAGAAAGGTACACTGAACCCCCCCCCCCCCCCATAAAACAGCGAGTCATCCCCTGGGAAAATTTGAGATTTCTGGGTGCAAAACAGTGTTGTTTAAGCAGTCTTCATTGATAATCATAAAATATACTGCAGGTGTAAATTTAAATATATTTATGATAAAATTTTGTAGAGCCAAGAATTTAACAAATATAACTTTATCAAACTTACGAGACTTGCACACTCAAAATCAGTAGTGTTTTCATGATAGGAGAATCATAGCTTGCATTACCATTAACAATGATACAAAGTATTATTTACTTTAAATAAATCAATATTGTATAGGGAGGGCACCCGATGGCAAGGTATCGTAGCCCGAATGTAGGCTTCTGGCTGGGCACCCGTTGGTATTTGCGTGCCCTCAACAATGACGTGGAATAAGGCCCTACAATGGAAAAGCGACGAAGTGAGAAAACCTGCCAGCAAACGACAATGTCCGTCACACTTCTCACATGTGAAAAGTTGGGGATCTGCCTGCCGGGGAACGTACCCAGGTCGCCTTGAAAGACAAGTGGCCTAACCACTCAAACGCAGTGGCCCCCTATCCATCCATAAAGTTATTACAGTTTTTAAAAATATAAAAGCTCATTTATCACAAGTTAGTGTTTGTCACACACCAAACATTCAGAACTTCAATTTTATATCAAACAAGAAAACCTAATTTCTAAGAGAATTTTTTGAAAACTTGTCCAGAATTTCTCACCCTACATTGCTGTAATGTAGTATCTATGCATCAAACTTGAACTGAAAGTTAGTAATTATTCATTAGCGTCACATCCTAGGCCTAAAAATAATAATGTTTTAGAAATAAAATCTAAACACCTGTTTAACCCATGTATGTTTGTGTCACACTTTGGCAATATTTCATGTTCTGATAAAAAATTCACCAACATTGATTAAAACTACCTATACAACGTAACTAAAACTATCAGTTCACTCGCAGAATGCTTGTAAGTCGGGTGAATACATATTTCTTCACTGAAGAAAATTTATACTAATCATAGTCCTTCCTTCCACTGATTCAGAGCAGTTTCTCTAATAGTACAAACCATATAATTTACAGGATTCATGTTTGAGTAATTTTAAAAAGGCTGACAGAAATATAAATCACTATATGTGGGGCAAACAAGTACGATTCTGGTTTACTTGGTGGGAAGAATGCATTGTTTCCTGTTGTTTGGCTTTGACTGTAAAACTTGGGTCACCTAAGTCCTGTGTGGCAAGAGTCCTGCCTTGAACACTTAACAGTTAATGCAAACTCAGCACTTCAACAACAAGGGAACCACGCACAGTTTGAAACCACAGTTTCCATCAAAAACCGTCTACACCACCCTATTTTCACTTCCTAATCCTGCTCTACAAGCTCAAAACGAAGAATGTATCATCTGTGATGTTAGCTGCGTATTCTGGAGGCAACATCGACGTAAACAACCTTTCTGTTTGGAAAGGTATGAAAGACTGGGAAGAAAAACATAATTCACACACAACATTGTCAATATAAACAAATAATTTTAACAAAATACAGGTGAAGCAGTGCGACAAACACGTCAGTTGCTAACTGCCACTGGTGTCCATATAATTAAGATATTGTTTAGTTCAGAATGTATTACCCTACTAAATTAAGTAAACAATGAAGATACATGTTTACAGTATAACTGTGAACATGCATAAAAATTATGCTTTAACGCAACTTATGGGCTTTGCCGGAAAAGTTTGCGAAGGTGAGGATAGGGGGAGTGGGAGAAGGGGAGAAGTGGAAAAGGGGAAAAGAAGAATTGGGGAGAAGGGGGGGAGAAAAGGGTGGAAAAGTGAGAAGGGGAGAAGAAAGGAAGGGGAGGAGATAAAGGGGAGATGATGGGGAGGAGAAAGGAAAGAGGGAAGAAAGAAAGGAGGGAATAAAGAAAGGAAGAGAGGAGGGAAGAAGAAAGGATGGGAGAAGAGAAGGAAAGCATGGGAGAAGAGAAGGAAAGGATGGGAGAAGAGAAGGAAAGGATGGGAGAAGAGAAGGAAAGGATGGGAGAAGAGAAGGAAAGGATGGGAGAAGAGAAGGAAAGGATGGGAGAAGAGAAGGAAAGGATGGAAGAAGAGAAGGAATGGAGGGAATAAGAGAAGGAAAGAATGAAAGAAGAGAAGAGAAGAAAAGGAGAGAAGGAAAGGAGGAGGGAAGAGGAAAGTAGGAGGGAAGAAGGAAAAGAAGGGAGAAACGGAAGGGGGACCACAGGGATGAATTCAGTTGATTATAATTTTATAAATCAGTAATTTCATTAAGTTATTCCTGGAAAATTTAACACAATCAAAAATTTGGACTGTAAAGCATAGTACTATTATTTGACTAAATATGTAGACCCGACTGAAACTTACCATAGTTACCAGATTACCAAACCACTGGTGTGCAATTTCATGACCCACTACCAAAGCAATCCATTGTTTCCTTACTGCCGAAGTATTTTCTGGGTCAACAAGTAGGCAAGTCTCTCTGTAAGTGACCAGACCCCAGTTTTCCATGGCACCTATGCATTCAAAGAAATCTCACAGAGTTCAACTGTGTCGTACAGAAAGAAAGAACCTAGTACAGTATATATTTTTTGCACACATTGATAAATGTCATGAATTAAAAAAGCTAAGTCATACAAGAATGCACTGCATGTACCACTACTATATGCTCTGATTTAGTTATTTTTCCAGTTTTATTACAATTTGAATTAATATTTAAGATTTCCCAATTTTTATTTTACTACGGTAGCAATTTCAAAATCATCCTCTGAAACTACTACAGTTCACATAAAAGGGTTTTACTGTACAATACACATTTATTTACAGTTTACAGCATATCACTACAAGATTGGACAGTTGCACTTTTGTTAAAGCAGCAAGATTAAATCTACCATTAAGTTTTGAGAGTCTGTACTACACCACATCAACAGGAGTCTCTCTTAATATGGTGCTGATGTATTTCTATCAAACTTTGATACAATGTAGGCATACGTTTATTTAATTGTATAAAAAAAAAATATTTTCCCATGCATTTACTTTTTTCAGCAAGGTTCCATCACCACGCATAAAACATGCTGCCATTGACCAGTGCTCCTTTTTTATTCAGCAGAACCAGGCCAAGCTTCAGCTTAGCTTAACCTACATTCCTTTGTATTTGTTGATGATGAATGGTAGCCAAGCAGCAAAAAGTCAGCCCTGTCATTAAATTCCAGACGATATACAATTTACCTCCATTGTGTGCTGTAATTTTTATTTTGAATTATTTAACTATTATAATTATTATTTACAATAAAATAAGCAATTCAGTCCACTGTAGGACTTATAATAAAAGAGTAAGCCTATTACTTAGTGATTTTTTAATTTTATGTTGGTGCTAGACAATAGCTAATTCAGTACATTATCACATATTTGATGTTTTTTTAAACCTATTTTCAAGTTCAGATAAGTCTTTTAGACAAGGCTTGTTTTCAGTTTACGACCTACATTTGAATCACATTGGTCTGTTTGAAATTAAAATTTAGATGTCAAACCTATCAAGATATTTAGTAAATTTAATATTTATAAATTAATTAATTGGTTACTGTTAAATTATTTTGCAACCTGTCTATATGAACGTAAAACTGTTGCAAATAATTTGTAACATTAAAGTTGTTGAGGTGCAAAATAACGTGGGAGCGTACATCGCAATAAGGTTGGGTAATAGATGGCTATGTGAGAGGATGCAAGAAGGAGCATGGCTGATGGTTATTAGTTTCGCGAGTCGGCCGAACTCTCCAAAGGCTCCAACAATTAATAAAAAATCCCCCAAGATATATAGCTGGTAGAATCTTGTCAAGTTTAACTAACACATTGTTGTAACCCGGCTTCTTGTGACTGTTTGGTGTGGCTTACCTAATTACCTTGTCGCTGTTGAAAGATCTCCAAGAAGTATTTGAGGCTTCGTTGTACCGAGCAAGGGTTCCGGGTCTAATGCTTGTCCCTGTATATAGTGCTGGACGGCAGTTGTATGTCTCCAGTGGTGTTAACGCACTCCACTTTGTTTGTGGTACTGGGTTTCTTGGGAGTGATGGGTAGCTGGGGTTGTCCCAGCTGGTCTGAGTATTCAGACTAGTCCCTCCTCCCTTCTACATCTAGAATTCTCCTGTTACCGTCTTTCACTGCCCTCAGTGACAGTCAATAGACTACGAGTAACAGATGGTACTGAAAGAATTTGCTCCTCGGGGCTCGAATCTTGTGTGCCCTTAAGTCTTCCTCCCCTTGCTTTATTCTCTTGAAATGAAAGGCAATCGGTGTAGACTATTAATTTAGGCTTGAACATCGGACGATAGATGGAAAAGTGTACTCGGTGGCACATAGCCTACGCTTGTCCCCGTCTGTGACAATTTGGCATCAGGTTGGATCAAAACCGAGGATGTTTAAGGTGTGGCCTGCTCCCAGGTTTCCACTGTTTGTCAATACCTCCCCTCCTCTTGTAGACCCAACCACCATCAAGGATTCCTGCTCAAGTATTGATCACGAGCAGAGATAGAGAAATTCAGCCAGCTGATGAGAGCAGAGCCCTCCGGGCAGCTAAACACCATCATCCCCCACATCGGCCCAGGCTGAAAGTGTCGCCTCAGTATGGTGCGTCCGGGCAAGTGCAAATTCTGCCAGCAGATGAGGGAGATGATCGGGGCAACTAATACACGCCACCAACTGTTGACACCCAGGGAAACTTTGACGAGGGCTGCAATCACAGAGAGGAGGTTCTCAGCCTAGTCCCCGCCTTAAAGAACTCTGTACTTCCCTAGTAGCAGACATAATATTGGATACTTGGATTGTAACCTCAACGTCCTTCAGTTTATT
Organism: Medauroidea extradentata; assembly: GCA_003012365.1. Taxonomy (NCBI): domain Eukaryota; kingdom Metazoa; phylum Arthropoda; class Insecta; order Phasmatodea; family Phasmatidae; genus Medauroidea; species Medauroidea extradentata. The sequence continues at coordinate 10,499 of PNEQ01002115.1, read as the reverse complement.
ATCCAGTTCCTCCTACGCCCGCAGCCAAGTCTGTGCCCTCCGACTTTCCTATACTCCTAGCAGACCTCGGGTGGGTTCTACAACCATTTAACAGCACTACCACTACCACTACCACCACACTCTTAACTGCAGTGATCCAAGGACAGTGTAACCCGATAGCTGCTGGTGTGTATACCTTATATTCTTTGCGAAGAGAGTCATAGGCCCGATATTATACAACTCTTTCGAATGACAATCAACTTCTATCCCCATAGAGAAAGCATTGGTGAACAGTTGGTTGTCATTCGAAAGAGGTCAATAGATACGGCCCATAGTGTTTTAGCCTCCTTCTGCGACTGACGTCTGCACTTATATAGCCAGGAGAAGGCCGAGAAAGAGGGTGCCCGACAAAGTTACATCATCTGCTACTCGCTTGTCAACTCCCGGTGTTCGCTGTCCCACACTTTCTTACCCCTGCAACCACGCGCATGTTCGGAGCGCTGCCACTCATGACTTTTAATTGTCAGTGTCAACAAACTACGAGTACCCCAGGCCACACAGGTGAGGGGCATTGTCCCAGTTCAATCCCTCTTGAGACCCACTAGGCACAATAGCATTCCAATTGTGACACAAAAAGACCTATTAACTAGGAAGATGGTACAAGTTCCATAGTAGACATACTCTACAGACAGAGACAGATACATGACGTTCAAACAGAATTCACCAAACACACAGGATATACACTGCTAGATGCATACAGGTGGATGAATACCTCAATGGTACATCACAATTCAAAATATACAAGGTCTGAAACTCACTTTTCTCCAAAATTGTGTATTGTATCCACATCTTCAAAAACATGGGAAAAGCATGTCACAATATATGATTATGTCAACAGCAGAACATAGTTTAATTAGTTGTAATTTTTGACGACTTCTTTCAACCGAATTACAGTATTAAAGAACTTATACGTACACAAATCCGCAAGAGTAAAAGTTTTACGAAGTTCAGAAGCAATGTGTCAATAAGGAACACGAATCAATATTTAAGTTAATCATTTGTTAACTATGTAACAAATACCTAACCACACAGCAAAAATACTCAAATATTTTTAATTATGCTAATTATTCGGCATACCTGCAGAAAAATCTGCAATGGCAATCAGATCTATCTTGGGCAAAGGGTAAGCAATCTGGAAGTAATCCTTGTAGTAAGGCAAAACTTTGGTGGCCACTTCAAGGGCGAAACGTCCTTGTTCTCGCTTGCCTACTGGTGTGTAGACCTTGACCAGCACCCCATCCTCAGACCGATCCTCCACGTAGTCATATTCTCCTACAACTACTGCCACCAGGTAGGTAGACATAATGGGCGTTGTGTCAAACTTTACTGTCCGCATGCCCCCATCTTCAACTTCACTAACGACTGGCTGCAACAAACCAATTACACATTCTTCCATTACTGTTAGAAAAACTATAACAGGACACAAGAAAAAAATTAAAAATTCTAAGCCAAAATAAAACTGAGCAAAACTTTTCCTGGGTTACCAATCAAAATGAAATAACAAATGCTGCTATTGATATGAGTTAAAATTAGTCAGAAGAATCTAAATCAATGAATGCTGAACGTTCCACAATCTAATGTGTAGAAACTACTTTAAAGTTGGAAAAAGAAAGTGACCAAATTATCAGAGTGTAACAAATAATCACTATAATACATATACAGTATCCGGAAAACATTAACATCCCAGACAGTTATCAATACCTTTTTTATATTTTTGAAGTACATTACAAGATAACAAAACACCAATTATTCTCAATGTTATTTTAAGTCATGATTTCAGGATAATGATAAGACTGTAGCATTACAAAAAACATTAAATAAAGTATTTTTTTTATATGTTACGTGCCGTATCAAGTCCGACACAACTTAAATAATATACATGTTAAACTTATTTTTCTATATTTCCTAAATTCAGGCTCATTTATTTATTTTACATTGATATTAACTTGTTTACTTTGAATTAACAATAATATGTTATTCAGTGATTTTAATATATTAATTATATTTCAGTAAAGTTCACTTTGCATTACAGCTAGCCTATACTTTCTTGTTACATTATTTCGAGCCGACCCAACTCGAGCTACAATTTTTTTTCCCTTATTAGCCGGATGTAAGGTGTGCTTTAAATTCCTCTGTCCATTGTTCTCTCGTACATCTATCTTCATACCACGTGCTGCTGCCATTTCAGCATGTGATTTCAGTATTTCACAGCATGATTTCAATATAGTTCAACGATTCTGATCATGTGATTGCCGCATGCTACTGTGTTTCGATGCACACTTTGCCTATGTTGGTACTGTTGCTGATCATTGTCGATGCTCGTTTGTTCGACATTCCTGCAACTTCTCTGTTGCATTTCATACCACTTTGCCATCATCCACTGTATTGTCGAGATGACTGTTCTTGGTGTTCCTGCTTTTTGTGCACATCTTGATACTTGAGTTGCATTATTTACTTTTTGTACTGTAGCAAAATCTATATTGTAACATAGTGAAACTGTAGTGCTACATTTTTTTTTTATCTTTAACTGTGGTTGTTTCTACTGCGATTTCCACAGAGTGAATCTCTTTGCCCTTGTCTGGTGAGTAATTTTCCTATGAGAGGTTTTATGTTCTATTTAAATTTCATCTTCTTTAATTTTTTTTTGATAATACCTGTGTAGTGAGAGTTCACGAAAGATGGCCTATTCACGTGCTGGCCTATTCTCGACCCGAGCCTACTTCAATTCTCGAGCCATAGTCTCAACTTGTGATATCCTGTCATTCTGGCCTATTTTTGGGGCCTTTTCAACTTGTTCATTTCGCTGCTGTAACTGGAAATTATGAAGTCATCCCAGTGTAATGGTACCATCCACCATTAATCTTGGAATAAAAGGGCAGTCAACACCTTAGTCCAAGTGTTAGGCCTAGCTCGTCAGAAACATGAGACTCGGGGGTTCAAAGTTTGTGGGTTCGAAAGTGGAGTTGGAAGGTGGAGGAAATGTTTTCACAAAGAACACAGCGCATTGTATCTGTGAATTTTACTTAAACACTTTTTGTCACGTTACAAACAATAGGCCGTGCAACAACTTTACCACGTAGTTGTGTACCAAAATGTTTTTAACACTGATGGGTTTCTGAGGTGACTTGAAGGTGCATGAGCAATATCTGAGTATACCTACTACAACAGAGTCTACTCATCTTACATCATACCACAAAGAGGCCTCGATACTCATCACTGTTGGTCATCACAACAAATCCTGTTCTGGTGGTTTCAAGTCCAGACTGCTGAATTCAACCACAATAAAATACAGAAAACGCCACTGGTAAAATCCAGGTGGTGTGAAAGTATTTCACTTTAAGGCAAATTAACTGTAGACGGCTCAGCTCGCCAGCATGCACGACGGCGCTCGAGCCCACGCTTTTCTCCCGCAGATGTGCCACGCACGTCCTACACCTTCAGTAGACAATCAAGAAAAGACACCCCCAAAAATTAAATGGTCAACACTATCACGCTCCTACGGCCAGTGTGGCCAATAGTATCGCAGACTTCCGGGCCTCTTTTAATTACAAATATTATTATAACTAAGCACACTGCATCAAATTAAAAACTACACATTTATATAGCAATGAACTCCTACAGTTTTAAACACTCCAAAATGTGCCACGCACAAATAAAAGTATTATGGTGCCCGGACATGGCGTACAGAAGGGTGGGGGAGCAACAAAGCCCAACCATTGCTACGTCACACATTCCTGGGAGAAAACCAGATTGTTCCCTTCAACAAATACTAGCCCGGCGCCATGATGTCGCCTTCAAGCATCCTGTCCTTGCATATAACCAAAATTCATTAATTACTTGGCCTGATCAAAAATTATGTCAAAAAGTTGCTAAGAAAAAAAAATACAGCAAATGAAAAGTTGAGTAAAGTGAGTACCAACAACATATAGTTATGACAAAAAATAGTAATCAAAAAAATAGCAAGCATAAAATTATCACATTTTAGTGAAGCTACCATTATGTAGTTTGCGGGAGCTCTAGTGACTTATTGTCAATTAAACTGCAAATGGTCTAACCAATTTACTTCACAATAAATAATGAATCACTCTTAAATTAAGCCCGCCAGTGAAAGCCACACACAAGTCAAACAATAAATGACACAAATAAGTGAATTATAAATAAACATATGGACAGTCCCTTTCTTTATCTGTGTTTTAAAAGTTGCTCTTGCGTCTTGGTTTACTGCATGTTATTACCACAAACCAGTCACACACTCGATGAAACGCTCGCTACATACATCTCACCTGGTAGCGGCCTGAAGTAACTGGGCAACATATATTTGAAGGACCTTTCACATATCTAGGTCAACAACACACTGGGTCCTTTATTTAATTTAAAAAAATCAGACGTGAGCATGCTGCTGCAGAGTAGCCTATATTATTTGGAGGTTGGTTCGTGTACAAACACATAGGCTGGCAATGCAAAACCCTCACTGTTAAAGTAATATTAGTTACTTCATTCAACATTCACTTAGGTCAAAATTTAAGGTCATGTGTGTCACATCAGTGTACAGAATTATGCTACTGCGGGACTTTTAACAGATAAGCCGCAGCTAAATGTGTATTTTTTTTTACCTGTAAATTAACAGCTGTCACACTTACCTCATGTAATGTTTTGCATGGTTTTAATAATTAATTTTAATAGCTACATAAAACTTTATAAGGCCTAATGGATGCATTGAATTTACAATGAAACATTGTTAATACAAACCCTGTTAATACAAAGTTCTCATTAATAAAAAGCAATTTTTATTCCCTTTGGAATGGGACAAGAAATTAAATAATTACTTTAATGTTTAATAAAAATTTTGTTTATGCATTAAACCATGCAATATAAAGTTCTCAAGTAAAAGGAAGTCATTGTGGTGAAAATATTATTTGATTTGCGGGGATAAACAGTGTGACCAAAATTTTAGAAACATTTTAAGGTTTTGATGAACGCCTGTTAATACAAACCTCATTACCCAAAATGTTGGTCCCATCAGGTTTGTATTAAATACGTTTGACTGTACCTATATATTTTTTTATTAATTTATTACGTCCTTTATTTGGATGAGTGGTATATATTTAGCCTACAGAATAAGCATTCATTGTTTTGACATTTTTGTATAAAAAGAATGATTGTATAGTCAGTTTACCATTTACTTTAAACTCTGCCAGCAAAATACGGGTTTTAATAATTCCAGTACAATTTCAGTACTAATAGACTATTCATCGATGTAAATTATATTTTTGTGAATTTTATTTGAAAAAAATCTTGTATATATTACAATGAAAATTAAATAATTATTTTGAGCAAATACAAATTTCAGAGTTCTCATTTAATATAAATTCCTCTGGTGTCAATTATTTATAATGGTGAGAGAGCTTATTTATTTATGTAAATAATTTATTTTTCCCTACCTGTGTATATGGTAGCCCAGCCTTCTTTTAACCGTGCATTGCTTCCACGTTGCTATTGTTTGTTTACAACAGCTTCCTCTTGTTTTTGTGTGTGTTAATGAGCCGCCTTCTGTTCTCTTGTATCTATTAATTGGTGGGCAATTGGTGATGTTTCTTTGCCAGGGACTGTTGTTTTTGCTTTACGATTATCGGCTATTTTTAAATAACTCATTAACCTACTGTACGCATGTGTGCAACAATGGGGAGATGAAAAATTTTCTTACAAGACTTTTATGAATGTTTTCACTGTTACAGATCTAATTTGCATTCTATTGGACTGCGACAACAATTGGCCACGAGCTCTAAGGCAGAATCTTGCTGAATCATTGTCTGCCTCATTGCCTATACATGCACGAAGCTCAACTTCCATCCGTTTTCACCTAGAGAACTCTTATTTTACTGAAGTACCAATCTAAATCTACAGTGCATAGGCAAGCACCCATTGAAGCACGCTTTAAATATTTTTAGGACTTATCTCTCCAACAAAATCCTTTCTGCCATCGTGAAAGACCAACTTAATGGTGTATATTGCCAACACAATTATTCTCTTGTACAGTATGCAGGGAGCCTTGGACTGTGTACATATTTTTTAGTTTCTTTTTTTGTGTATCATTAATTTAATGCTGCAAGCCACAACTATTCTCCGTTCACTCTTAGTTAAGTTATAGGATAAACAAAGCAAATTATAAACAAACATGTTCATTGGCTGCCTACCGCCGTGCACTGTGATCTTGCATAAGAAATAGATCTTTGTTATCTGTCGTATACATATAAATTTACCACTCCATCACTTAATGAGAGAGTTTTATTAACAAATATCTAAAATATACAGACGTTGCAAACACAATCTACGACGCTATATGTTTATTATTATAATTATGGTTAGCGGATGACACGTCCGTACAGTTGGTTCACGAGTTATTTAACGACTGACACACTGCTAAATGTACGAGTTTCTTGGTACAATTGCCAGTATTTTGAGACGTACGATACTCTGAAGATACCAAAAGTTTAATTCAGTAATAATTACCACAGTAAAAATATATCAGAAATATCACAATCAGATATAATGTTTTATTTTTTCAAAGTATTTTTGGACGTTAACGCGTCAATGTTGTGGTTACTGCGAATATTTTCTTTCGTTTATCCATTTTCCGTTCCAGTCCGTCCAAACCACGCCCGCGTGGTCCGAACCAAAGTTCCTTGTTCTATTTTGTTCCGTCCTCGCGTCGGTTTATATTTACGTCGCTTGCAGATTAGGTTATGTGATGCTGGACGTGAACAGTGAAAATGTCTTGCATGGTTTTCGAAACGTGGATATACGTCTTCATTACTGAACAAACTGTGGTGATGTTTATAAGGCAAGAATAAAATTCTCGCATAGCAATCTTTTATGTATAAAAAAACAATATGTGTCGTGAAATATCGACAGATTGTTTGGTGATTTATAAAAGTTATTTTTCCAAAACAAAGTACAAAATAATCCAGGAGGACTTTACAGTAAGTTTAATCACTCATCTTGTTCACAACTTTTTTTCTGCATGTTGTACCAAATTTTCATTACGTTAATACCGGAATATTTGAATACAATCATTAGTCATGACTTGACAATTACTATTAAATTTTGAAATATACAGTAATTACACATGATGTCAATATTTTTATCAAGTTTTTGTGTAATTTTTGTTTCCCTATGTCGATAACATGTACGAAATTTTCACGCAATATTGTTTTAATATATACGGCGTTGTTGTTTCCTATGATGCCGACTGTACACACTTTTGTCGGTTGGAAATAGTATGTCGGCGCGACGCACAAATTGAGCCAATTAGAAGCTAGCGAAGTGCAATGATATTACTTTATTTGTTTACTTCAGAACTCAACTTAGAGTGAACGGAGAATAACAAGATGTAATTTAAATTAATTTTAGTATTTCTATTGCAACCAAACAAAGATAAAATAATACATTAAGTTGCAGAAACAAATTTTTTAAAGCCATTGCTTGCTATTCAAATTTTTTATTATTATTATTAAATAAAGAGTTTGTGAACAGTCACAAATGTTCTGTGTTCTTGTGGTGTATCAAATCAGCATGCTTACAAATCACGAGATGAATAGTAATAATTTAAAATATTGCAGCACACGTCACTGCATGCCATTATGTATGCAATTGAGGATAATGCAGTCGTAACTATTTTTTGTTGTAAATAATGCAGTTATACAAAATCAACTATATTCCAAAGTTTATTGCAGCATCAGGACATGAAGGGTCATATTTTTTGGAGCAACAGGACAGGAAAGAAGATTCTATCCTATTAAGAAGTTTTTCAGGACTCGAAAAGCTAGACGATTAGAACTGTGTGTATGTGTTAGCGGATTGTAAGGGGACTGTTAAACTGTCTCTGATAACTTATTATTTACTGAGTCAGGACTAGGCCCGTAACGGAGGCGTTATTGTAAACATAGGTCGCAGTGCGGTCTTCTTTCCCCTTCCCGCGTTGAGAAAATAATGCATGTTATTGTCAATGGCTGTGTCGTGGAACTTATGCACAAGTTATGATTGCTGATATGACAAATGTCAACTTGGCTTGCATGGGCAGCACCACGCAACTGACTTTCTGTTTATTTCTTTTGGACTTTAATAACGTACTACATTCTTTTCCACTAACGTACTACATTCTTTTCCACTAACGTACACTACAATTATGGTGCAGTGTTTCAGAGTTTATATGAATATAGGATGTTGGTAGATGTCTAAGAAATCTATGAGATTGGTCAACCACTGTTTGAATGATCAGCAAGAAATCTGCGACATCTATGTGTCTTTTCATGAAGAAGGTTTATGCTATAACTTGCCACTAGAAGGCGCTGCACACCAACTTATATGGCCTTTAACCAATCACCATGAAAACACACAATATTTTCGCAATATCCACTATGTTAGATGTAGACCTTGTAATATGCCAATTTGGCACTGTATCTAGTGTGTAATTATGTATATAGAATTCAGCAAACGGTCACCGATGACAGTGTAAGAAGCCAATAAATTTATTTAAATGTAGATGTTTTATTGGTATGTGGTAGCTGCAATCAGCACGGAAAATTTTACGAAAACTTACTGTAGCAGAATAATTCACTGTAATTGTACATACATACCTAGAATGAGTAATAATTTGGCTACAGAGATGATTGAAACTGTATATTTTATGTACATTAGTGTTAGGTTAGTAATGAAGAAAATGTATAATAATTTATATTACATCTAGAGGATGATGAGGTTGTAGAAAAATGAGTTTCGTCACGCTGCGGGAAGCAGAAAGCAGGCCACATATGTGTCAAGAGGGTTGACGAATTGTTGAGGGTAATAGTGCCTTGTACGCCCCACTGGGCAAGAGGAAGGTGGGGGGTTTCAGCATGTGTCACAATTGACACCAGATACCTTGAACATACAGGCAGTATTGCATATAATCAGGGCTGAAAATCGCAATATGATTGATGAAGTTAAAAGGAGTTGCATGGAAGTGGTTAGAGCAGAGGTTAGTGGGATACGAGAAGAAATCAGCAAAATTGAGGAGAGCAATCAGAGAGTATTGGAGAGTTTTCGTCAGGAGGTGCGGAAGGAACATCAGGATAGTTTGGTTGATTTTCGAAATAGGTGGGAGCGAGACAGAGCCCAGGAGGTGATTGAGCGTGATCAGAGATATGAGGTAGTGGATATTTCTGTTAGACGAGTTGCCACGAATCAAGGTGAGCTAAGGGAACAGGTAGATAGGGTAGCTACCGAAGTAGTGGGAGCACGTGAGGAAAGGGCTAAGTTGCAAGAACGCAGCATTACCTTAGAAAATGTGATTGTAGGATGCCAGGGCGAAATTTCACAACAACGAGCAAAGGTCAAGGATCCGGAATTAGGGTTGGCTAATGAGGGGATGCAGAGAGAAGTTCAGTTACAGACAGGGTATACTTCCTTGAGGGGTGAATTGCTAATGACTTTAGAGGCCCTGGGGAACAGGGTCACAGAGCGAGAGGCAAAAATTGCAGAATGCCAGCAGGGTAGAAGTAATAGTGGAACAGAGTGCAAAGAGCATTCAGGTACGCAGATGATTAGGCTAAGTCATCCTTACAGAGACAGGGACATACCTAGGTTTACAGGGGAAAAAGGGGAACACCCAAGAAAGCACATAGAGCGATTACGAGAATTCTTTAGGGTGAATGAGTGTAGTGAAAGGGAACAAGCAGTGGTCGCAAAAAAAATCAATCGCAGGGAAGTGTGAGAATTGGTTTAAGCTACGCGAAAGCAACATAACCTGTTATGCGGATTTCAAAGTAGAATTCCTAAAGGAGTATTGGAGCGCTCGCACGCAGGGAGACGATCGCGCAGAGCTGTATAGAGGATTGTGTCGAGTAGGTGAATTAGAGGGCCATCTAAGTAATGTGGTGGAAAGGTCTAAATTCTATGATCGTCCACTTGAGACCGAGGACGTAATTGCACTGGTATACAAGCAAACACCACCAACAATACAAAGGATGTTAGTGGGGAAAGAAATGAATACCACTCAGCAGATGAGGAAGATCCTGCAAGAAATGGACCGTATTGGGGACATAGATAATGAGAATGGCCTATCTGGTGCAGAAGTGCAAGATAGAGGGCAGGGATGGCATCCTTATTACCGTAGTGACAGAACACGTGGTTATGTGGAAAGTGGACGCTACCAGCGCAACCACGATCAGGGAAGTTCAGGCGAACGGGATTGGAGAAATGAAGGGTTACAGGAGAGCACACGGGCAGTAAACCAGGGACAAGCACACGAATCGCAGGATGGGGGCACGGCTTCACATGGTCCGAGTAACCAGTCCACAGATGCGAGGGATGCTGGAGGACAGGGAAACCGGTCGCAGACGAATAATATGAAGTTTAGGAATCAGGGAAACTCGAGGGGCCATCCAGTTTAGGTAGCGGGGCTGGAGCGGCTGATGTCATGA